>PVHX01008773.1:0-81046 GCA_004024805.1 Geosciurus inauris
TGCAGATGGCATGATTCTATACCTAGAGGATTCAAAAACTTCTACCAGAAAACTTTTAGAATTAATAAATGATTTCAGCAAAGTAGCAGGGCACACAATCAACACCCACAAATCAATTGCATTTCTATACATCAGTGATAAACCCTCTGAAAGAGAAATTAGGAAAACTATCCCATTCACAATAGCCTTAAAAAAAAAACTTGGGAATCAATTTAACAAAAGAGGTGAAAGACCTCTACAAAGCAAAATACAAGACACTGAAGAAAGAAATTGAAGAAGACCTTAGAAGATGGAATAATCTCCCATGCTCCTGGATAGGCAGAATCAATATTGTCAAAATGGCCATATTACCCAAAGTGCTATATAGATTCAATGCAATCCCAATTAAAATCCCAATGTCATTTCTTATAGAAATAGAAAGGGCAATCATGAAATTCATTTGGAAGAATAAGAGACCCAGAATAGCCAAACCAATCCTTAGCAAGAAGAGTGAAGCAGGAGGCATCACAATACCAGAACTTAAATTATACTACAAAGCTATAGTATCAAAAACGGCATGGTACTGGCACCAAAATAGACATGTAGACCAATGGTATAGAATACAAGACACAGAGACAAACCCACTTACATAGAGTTACCTTATACTAGACAAAGGAGCCAAACACATACACTGGAGAAAAGATAGCCTGTTCAACAAATGGTGCTGGGAAAACTGGAAATCCATATGCAGCAAAATAAAAGTAAACCCCTATCTCTCACCATGCACAAAATTCAACTCAAAGTGGATCAAGGACCTGGGAATCAGACCAGAGCTCCAATGCCTAATAGAAGAAAAAATAGGCCCAAATCTTCATCATGTTGGATTAGGACCATACTTCCTTAACAAGACTCCTAAAGCACAAGAAGTAAAATCAAGAATCAACAAATGGGATGGATTCAAACTAAAAAAGCTTCTTCTCAGCAAAAGAAATAATCAATGAAGTGAACAGAGAGCCAACATTTTGGGAACAAATCTTTGCTATACACACATCCAATAGAATACTCATCTGCAGGATATATAAAGAACTCAAAAAACTTAACACCAAAAAAATGAACAACCCAATCAATAAATGGGCCAAAGAGCTGAACCGAAACTTCACAGAAGAAGATATACAATCGATCAACAGACGTATGAAAAAATATTCAACATCTCTAGCAATCAGAGAAATGCAAATCAAAACTACCCTAAGATTTCATCTCACGCCAGTCAGAATGGCAATTATCTAGAATACAAACAGCAATAAGTGTTGGCGAGGTTGTGGGGAAAAAGGCATGTTCATACATTGCTGGTGGAACTGTAAATTGGTACAACCAATCTGGAAAGCAGTATGGAGGTTCCTTAGAAAACTTGGAATGGAACCAACCATTTGAGCCTGCTATCCCACTCCTCAGTCTATACCCAGAAGACTTAAAAACAGCATACTATAGTGACTCAGCCACTTCAATATTTATAGCAGCTCGATTCACAATAGCTACACTGTGGAACCAACTTCGATCCCCTTTGACAGATGAATGGATAAAGAAACTGTGGTATATTTACATAATGGAATATTACTCAGCAGTAAGACAGAATAAAATTATGGCATTTGCAGGTAAATAGATGGAGTTGGAGAATATCATGCTAAGTGAACTAAAAGCCGATCTCAGAACACCAAATGCTGACTGTACTTGTTGATAAGTGGATGCTGATCCATAATGTGGGGAAGGACACAGGAACAATGGAGGAACTCTGTTCACAGGTGTGTAAGGGGGGAGGGGGCATCGAGACAGTAAAGGTGGTGGAATATGATGACCATCATAGCGCTAGCTTTATGTATGACTGTATGTATGTTGTGATTCTATATCACTTACAACCAGAGCAATAAAATGTTATATTCCATCTGTGTACAATGAATCAAATTGCACTCTATCATATAAACCTAAATAGAACAAATAAATAAATTTAAATATAAAAAAAATAAATTTAACACATTTTTAAAAAAAGAAATCTCACAATGAATGAAAGGACTAGAATTTTCAGAGGAGAAATGTAAAATATAGATATTAACCAAGTAATAATTTAGAAAGTGAATAATACAAAATTTGTAATAAAAATCACTAGGTTGCTTTAAAAGCAGATTGGAGATGACGTAAAAGACATCAACTCTGATGCTCTGGAAATCCAACTGCCATTGAAATATAGACAAGGGCAGGAAAAGATCTGTAGGCAAAACTGTTCCAAGATTATAGAAAAATATTGAGGATATAATAAAAGATGAGGAAATCACTCATCTTAACAAGAATCAAGGCTGATTCTGAGTAAAGAAAAGGCAGTCAACCGACAGCAACATCAAAATGAATTAGATGTTAAAATGATTTGGACAGGATTTTAAACAGTGATCATAAAAATCCTTCATACTCAAGTATCAATACCCTTGAAATAAGTGAAAATAACAGAAAAATCACAAAAAAGTAGAAATCATTAGAAAGAATTTAATAGAAATTGTAGAACTGAAACATAAAAGAAAACTCACTGCATAGGTTCAATAGTGGTCGTATAAATGATAAAGAATAGAATTAGTGAACTTAAGAAAAATACAGTAGAATTCATTCAATCTGAATAACAAGAAAACAGACTAGACTGGACTGGGGGATATGAGCCTAAGTGACCTGTGTAACCATAACAAAAGATCAAACATTTCAAGATAAAAGGAGACAGAGAATAGGGCCAAAAGCTTACTAAATTCGGTAAAAGTCACAAATTTACAAATTTGGTAAATTTGCAGTTTTAAGTTGAGTGAACTTCAACAAGATAAAACAGGAAAAATTCATGCCCCAAACCCATCATAAATAAACATTTGAACACTAATGATAAAGTTCAGAAAGTAGCCAATGAGAAATGACATAGTCCATAGAAAGTAACATAAGAATGAACAATAGCAGATTTATCATGTGAAACAATGGAGACTAGAAAAACACAAACTTGACATTTTTAAATACTGAAAGGAAATGATGATCAACCACAATTTACAGTATCTCCAGTGAAGCTATCCTTCAGGAATTAATGGGATTTAAAAACATCCTCAGCTGAAATAAAAGTAAAATAACTTATTGCTAAATAATTTTACCCCTAAAAAATTAGGAAGAGGGAATTCTTCAAATAGCAAAGAAATAATGAAGGAATTCTGAACCCCAAGAAACAAAAAGGACAATGGAAAGATCAGAAATCTTGTGTCATAGATTAGTCCTTCTCCTGAGCTTTATAAATCATACTTGATATAACAGAAATTGTGGCATCATCATACATCAAAGGCAATTACATTTTAGTGCAGGGAAGATAAAAGGCTCTAAATGAAAATGAGATTTTCACAGTTCACTAGAAGACATAAAATATTGATATCAGTAGATGATGATAATGAAAAGGAGAAAGAGGGAGAAGAGCAGTTTGTGTCCATAGCCCAATTGTGCTAAGGCAGTGGGATACATTGCTGAAAGGCCAAGGAAGGCCCCCCAAGATGGTATGTGAGACCTTCAGGTTTATTGGGGAAAGCTTAAAAGGGAAGATTCTGTGGTGACAGATCCCTTTCCTTCCCAACTTTGCCTCCAGAAGAATTCAGTGGTGACATACTGAACAGGTAGATTCTCTCTATCCCTCTTAGTGCCTTATCAAGCATCGCCTCCATACATTGTGATACTCCTCCAAAAGATAATGCATCTATCTCTCACAGCATCTTGTCCAGTGTTAGCTGGCTGGACAAGGAACACTTGTCCTTTCCACATTATTCTCAATTCCACCTCGGTTAACACAAGAATGACAGTTTGAAGGTCAGTTGGTGGAAGCAATGACATCATTAGCTTGTTCAGTTTTTATTGTTTTTTTTTTTTTTTTTTTTTTTGGTACCGGGGATTGAACTCAGGGGCACTCGACCACTGGGCCACATCCCCAGCCCTATTTTGTGTTTTATGTAGAGACAGGGTCTCACTGAGTTGCTTGGCACCTCGCCATTGCTGAGGCTGGCTTTGAACTCGCGATCCTCCTGTCTCAGCCTCCCTAAGTGCTGGGATTACAGGCTTGAGCCACCGCGCCCGGCTTTTTATTGTTATTTGTATGGCCAGTATTCCAACTTTTATGCTAGTTCCCAGCATTAGTAAGAAAAGACAGGGTCCTTCAAGATAGTACCTAACTAGGTATTTTAGCCAGGCCCTGGTCTCATTATTCCTTTAATTTGGCTGGGATCCTGGGAACTGATTGGCATCTCAGGAATATGATATTCTTTTGTTGCCATCCTTCTTTAAGGATGACAAAGTGTGTGTGTGTATTTCCAGATCAACCACCAAAAACTACAAAAACAAATTATCATTCAACAAATAAAAATAAATAGCCACTTAAAAGTGGCTCAAAAGCACTCCAAATAAATTGAGATAAAATTATTTTTAAAAATATACAAGTAACATACAGGAAACTAAGAAATAAATGAGTGAATCAAAAGAAACAAATTGTAAAAATAATAGTAAAATGCAAGATGTAAATGCTAATATACCAAAAAGTACTTTAAATGTTAATGGTCTAAATACATCAATCAAAAGAAAGAGATTTATAGAGTGGATAAAATAACATGACCCAATTACATGCTGCTTATAAGAAAATCACTTCATGTTAATGACCTAAGTAGATTGAAAGTAAAATGACGAGAATAGACATATCATACAAACATTTAACAAAAATATCAAGATAAAACTACAATTATAGTTGAATACCTCAACATTCCTGTGCCAGCAACTATCTAGAACTACTAGATAGAAAATCAGTGAGGATGTACAACATTTGAACAGTACAATGTAGCAACAGAATTTAATCTACATGTATAGAACATCATACCCAACAACAGCAGCATACATGTCTTCTTTTTTAACAACTTTATTAGTGCATTAGAGTTATTCATAATCATGGGGTTCATTTAAACATATTCTACATGCATGGAATATAATTATCTCTATTTTAATCCCCAGTACTTCTACTTTTCCTGACTTTCTCCTTTCCCCTTGTTCCTCTTCCTATACTGTACTAGTCTTACTTCCATTTATTTATTTATTTTTAATTGGTGCTTTACAGATACGTATAAAGGTGGAATTCACTGGTGCATTCATACATTGGGCCAGAAATACAACCTCAAAAAATTTAAAAAAACTGAAAATATGCAGTATGTAGTTTCCACCATAATGTTATCAAGGTAGAAAACAAAAGAGAAAAAGAAAAAAGAAATCTTTCAACATACAGTAATTTAAAAACACATTTCTTTTTATTTTTTATTATTAAATTTATTTTACCTGATACATAAAACATGAAATTTATAAATATTAATAAGGTATGGTTAAGTGTTTGATAAATGTATATATTACATGATGTTTAAATCAGGTAAAATATATCTAGCCCTTCAAATGTTCATCATTTTTTATAGTGAAAACATTCCAAATCCTTTCTTCTAGCTTTTCAAGTATATAATTGTTATCTATAGTTACCCTTGTGTGCTTACTCCTACTTGACTATAATCATACCATTGATTATGTTTTCCCATGCCTACCTCCCATCTACTCTCCTCTGCCTCTGGTAACCATCATTCCACTCTCATCTTCTATGAGATCACTGTTTTTAGATTTTTGCATATGCATGATCACGTGGTGTTTGCCTTCCTGTCCCTGGTTTATTTCACATAGCATAATGATCTCCAGTTCCATCCATGTTGTTGCAGATGACAGGATTTCATTCTTTTTATGACTGAATAGTATTCATTGTGTATATGTGCCACATTTTCTTAATCATTCATCACTGATGGACACTTAGGTTGATTCCATGTCTTGGCAATTGGCAATAAACATGGGAGTGTACATGTCTCTTCAACATTCTGATTTCATTTCTTTTGGGTATATACTCAGCAATAGGATTGTTGTGTCATGTGATATTTCTATTTTTAATTTTCTGAGGCACCTCTATGATGCTTCTCATAATGGCTAATTTACAATCCCACCAACAACATGTAAAGTAAACAGCACATTTCCAAGCCTTCTTGTTTTATTAAATTTCCCAAATGAAATAAACTATACACAGAACTAAATTAAATCAAAGTACAACATAGCGATATTTGTATGATGTAGCTAAAGCTAATTGATGGTACTAAATGTTTACATTAGAAATAAAAGTCTCAGCTGGGTGCAGTGGCACATGCCTGTAATCCCAGCACTTTGGGAGGCTGAGACAGGAGAATCTTGAATTCAAAGCCACCCTCAGCAATGGCGAGGTGCTAAGCAACTCAGTGAGACACCCTGTCTCTAAATAAAACACAAAATAGGGATGGGGATGTGGCTCAGTGGTCGAGTACCCCTAAATTCAATCGCTGGTACCAAAAAAAGAAAGAAAGAAAAAAGTATCAAATCAGTAACCTAAGATTCAGCCCAATAGAAAACAAAAACAAAAGCTAGAAAAACAAACTTAAGGCAAGAAAGATAAAGTAAATAACCAATTTTTTAAAAATCAATAAAACTTAAAATATGAGGGAAAATAAATGAAACAAAAATTTGGTTCTGCAAAAAATTAATTGCATATCTCTACTAAGATTAACAAATACAAAATTAGAAAATATACAACTCACCTATATGAGGAGGGTCCTGAAGCTGTTAATTAAATAATAATGGAATATTACAATTTAACACTCACAAATATAATGTAGAGGAAATAAACCAAGTCTTTAAAAAATACAAGCTTCCACTCCATTCAGCAATAGTGGTATCTCATCTCAACTGCCCAACAAAGAGCCATCAAGCATTCATGTCAGTCCTGCCTCATTGACAAAAATCACATGTTGGACCACATAATCATTCTCAATTCACCTCTGCATGCAGGCACACAGCATCCCTTCCTTCTGAATTCTCCCACCTCTTCTTGGTAAAGAACACTGATTTTCAAGATTCAGTTCAGGTTTCACTATCCACCATCCATCTTGATTCCTTTGGGCTGAACCAAGTGTACCTCCAACCTGTACCTGCCCAGGCCTTGGGAACTCATGATGGAATGATATCAGGTATTATCATAGATTCTGATTCCTGTTGCTCTATTTCCACTGCTGCACATAAACTCAGTGAGGCAGGGGCTGAGTCTGGTGTGTCCTTCCTTCCCCTGTGATCTAGCAAGAAATGGTAGCCTGGGAATAAAGCACTCATGGGGCAGGGATCACTGTCTGTTGGCTTGCTGATATTCAGGACATCCTCAGTAAATGTTTGTTAAGCGAATGAATGACTGTCTGGAGGGAAAAATCAATACACATTGTGAAAAGCATTAAAAAGAGAGAGAAAGAGGAACTGAGGGGAGGTTATGTCCTTTCCATTTAGACCATGTAAACATACCCTCCTAGAGAGCTGCTTCTTTGTACCCTGTAAGCCCCCACAGTTCCCAGAATCCCTCTACCCTGCCAGAGGCAATCAGAATTGCTCCATTTGACAAACTGCCTGAACAAGCCAATACTTTTCCACTGTATTATTTATTGAATCAAATAGCCTACTGGTTTTCTTCTGCATAGCGTCAAGACTCCCAATAAATCTGAGATGAAGATTGTGAGCTTTACTAATGAATGTCTAAACTCTGCGTAAACTTAATTGTGATGTCTAGTTTTATAATTTAAGAAAGAAGCCAAAGAGTTGTAGTAAATTGTATGCAATCACCTTGGTATCATGATTCGTATCATGAGGGCTCAACTCTCAGCAACTCTGGGTTGGCCAGGTTGATGGGGAGCGTGATCTTTCTGCCCAAAAGGACTGGCCTGTGGGTGCAATGATATTAGATAATGGCCTGGGTGTGGAGGCTGAATTCCCAGGAGCTGGGATTAGAACAGAAATGCTTAATCTGTGGGAGTAAAACGAGCAATGAACCAAGCAAATTCTGTTGCAAACTCTCAGGTCCAAGTACTGGAAGCAGCATTCTAACCTAACATCCATCCATGCACCTAACAAGCTGTTACCGAGAACCTACTGAGTATCAGGGCTGTGCTGGGCTGCAAATTCTACCAAGACTAAAATCAAGGTTGAAAATGGTAGGTGAGAATAATGCTTTTCCAGAGATGTCCAGCCCCTAAACCCTAGAACCGGTGAATATTTAACTTCACATTGCAAAATAAGACTTTGCAGAAGTGACCAGTGTTACAGATTTTAAGATGGAAAAATTATCCTGGCTCAACCACATGGGCCTAATTTAACCACATAACTATTTTCCCCCCAGTGTCAGGGATCAAACTCAGGGTCTGATGCATGCTAGGAAAGCACTCTACCACTGAGCCACATCCCTTGCCCTTTAACCATATAACCTTTCAAAGCTGAGAGCCTTTCTTGACCATGGCTAGAGATATTTAATTTGGCAAAGATTCAACCTTCCCTTAATGGTTGTGAGGAAGAAGGAAGGAGCCATGTGCCCCAGAATGCAGTGACTTCTAGAGTTGGAATGGCCCCTAGCTAATAGCCAGCAAAAAAGTGGAGTTCAATTTGACAACCCCAAGAAACTGAAATCTGCTAACCACCCAAGCGAGCAAGGAAATGGATATTCTCACCACCATATCCAGAGTCTCCAGGAAAGAAAGTAGCCCTGCTGATACCATCATATTGGTCTGGGGAACCTACATAGGAATCGTGACATAAGAACTGTAAAATAATAAATTAGCATTGTTCTAAACCTAGCACTTACAATAATTTGTTTAATCAGTGATAAAAAGAACTGCCATTAAAAGTAAGAGTTCAAAGATAAGTAAGTACAAGAAAAAAGCAAAGCAAAGTCAGGTTGCCAGCTGGATGTGGATAAGGAGGCTGAGGAACTTTAACCCCAGTGGATAAGGAGACTGAGGAAGGTGAATCATGATTTTAAAGCCAGCCTCAGCAAAAGTGAGGTTCTAAGCAACTCAACGAGACCCTGTCTCTAAATAAAATACAAAACAGGGCTGGGTATGTGGCTCAGTGGTTGAGTGCTGCTGAGTTCAACCCCTGGTACCCCACAGCCCCCTAAAAAAATGAGGTTGCCAAATTATAAGCAGTCGAGAGCCTTCTTAAACATTGGCTGGGACTTGGAACTCACTGTTTCTAGTTGCTGATGACTGGCCTAGAAAAGGGTGCTGGTGACAAAGAAGAGGGATACTAGGTAGACAAGTGTACCTGCCAAAATCTTCTCATATACCTAATCTGTCAGGATTCTGTTCTTTGTTAAAACAAGAAAAAAAGAAGAGCAGGAAAAATGGGGAATAAATGGGAAATGAAGCACAAAATGGACATAGAATTTGCAGGAGCTAGCAGAGATAGAAGCAATGAAAAGGAAAAACTAGCCTTCTCCCCAAAGTGCTGATTTCTAAGGCAAAAATTCTCAACACTGGCTGCAAATTAGAAGCACTGGGGAACTAAAAGAAAAGAAAAGAAAATACTGTTGCTGGTGCTCTGTTTCCAAGGGACAGTTGGTTTCACTTGTAGGGTAAAGGATGAGTATTTTTAAAAGCTCTGGGGACAAGGCTTATGCACAGTGTTGAGTGTAAATAGTGCTGAGAAAATCTTGTTTGGAGTGTGTTTGATCTTTGGATATTGGAAATAGATTTGAAATAAAATAAATGAAGATGGATGTCAATGTAGAAAACCTGGAGAAGAAGATGTGGTTGACTGGACTCAGTCCAGGGAAGATTAGTTTGGGAAGACAAAGGCAGGAAAGCAAGGGGCAGATGGGAAGAGGGATCAAGCATTGTATAGTGTGGCCAGGTTTGCTTTGTGAATGCACACTCACATAGAACAGCAGTATAAACAAGCAGAAATAGACACCAGATCTTGTCCTGAAATGTCCCAATTGGCTTCCTTTCCCAGTCTCTACTTTCCTTGGGGCTCTGCTATTCTTCTGGTTGAGACTTGTCCCCCCATCCCCATTTCACAGATGAGACTTATTTGAGCTTGATCTCTTTCCTGACCTTGACCTCAATGCAGTTCTTTTATCTTCCCAGACACTGGAAAGTTCAGGACTCCTCTCTGTGCCTTCCCTGCAAGAGAGACCTGGCATAGTTTACAAAACATATTTTTTTTTTTGTCTTTTTGTGGAAAAGAAAACAAACTATGTGTAGGAACAAATATGGGTGCAAATATTTAAAAAAAAAAAAACTGTGAGAATGAACTAAGTTCCCAGTTCTTTTACCCAATTGCTATGGCACACAGACCCTTAGGATAAATTGCTTCTGAGTCCCATAGCAATTTAGAGGCACCTACACAATCACCTTCACTCATCCATTCTCTCACCCAGGAGTGTCTGAGGAGGTGATATGTATGTGAGGCGTGCTACCATGTGCAGATGGACCACACAAACATGGAACCTGTACTGAGAAAATTGCCACCATGAGATTTCCAGTTATGATGGTTAGCTTCCAGACAGGGAAGATAAAATATTGTGTAAGAACATCTCCAAAAAACACAACTGTGAAACATAGTCAATATTGTGGAGGATGGGGGATTAGGCTATACCCAAGACTATTAGACAAAAACAAATCTTCATAACTTACCCCAGATCTAATTTTACATATACAAAATGCAGATTCAGAGAGGGGTTGTTGCTCAGTGTCACTCACCAAGTTATAAGTCCTAAGTCCATGCATGATGCTTTTACAGAGCACAAGATTTCTCTTTTGCCTTTTCTGGGAGCATCATGCTCAGCAACCCCTAACCTGCCTTTGTTTCCACATACAATTTACCACTTTACCACTTTCTTCACGTGGAACTTAGGAAAGGAAGGGTCAATGAGATCAATTTCCTGACTCTGTACAGCTTCACTGGGCTTTGCAGCCTCATCCTGCACGAGAGCCCATGGCAGAGACAGCCAGACAGAACTTTGTATATGGAATTATTACCAGTATTTGAAAGGAGATCTAGTCTTCACTTTTGATGAGGTGAATGAACACAGGATATGGGAGTGTGAAGAAAAGCAGCTGTCAGATCTCAGGGACCTGTGAGAGATCTGAGCAGGGTTGAGGGTGATAGGGCAGAAATCTAGATAGAGCCTGCATGTAAGTTACACTAACACTGGGTACTGAAGTCCTGACTACAAAGCTTATTGATATCCACCAATAGTGCTGGTGGGGGTATAACTAAGTCTCCCAGGTTCACATAGATGTTATGAGCTTGGAAACATTATGGTCAATATAATTCCACTTTCTACAAGTGAGGCAATTTCATTCATACTGAAATTTTCCAAAATTCATATGCACATTAACAGTGAAATCTGGAGAAGGCACTGCTTAGCTTCATAGGTTTGCCTCCCTGATTGTTGAGGTTACATAAACTTGATTCATTATTGTTTTAGACTGACTTTCTATTGTCCAAAGACAGTTTCCTAAATTTTACCATTACACACACATAAGCACCACAAGATAATCATCATTCAACACGTACTCCTCCAATTATTCATGCCAGGGTTAGAACATAGAGAATCATTTGGCCTGATTAGCTATTCTCAGCTTCTAGTCAATTAGTTGAGTAATCTCAGCTTGTCTTATTCTGTTAGTCCTCTGCATAGAGCCAGAGTAAAGTGTTCCAGGAAGGTCGCTTCAGCCACTTTTGCATTCATGCTGCAGCCAACAGAGCTTTGCTAATAAAAATTGCAGCAGTTCTAACTCCTTTAACCTTTCAAAGCTCATCTGTGATAGATCTGTGTTATCTATGATCTTGCTTAGCTCAAGCCAAAGGAAAGATAATATTCTCCATTTCATTTTTCTGAAAATCAACACTCCATTAGAGCAATGAAAACTTTTTTTCTTTATTCCTGTAGAAAATGAAAGCACAAAGCAATTAATAACAGGTCACAAATCTACCAGGATCAGATAAGCCCTGTATTTCAGTTCCTGCAGCATCTGATGCACTCAATTTCCCACAAGTTCTCCCAAGAAGTAATAATGAGATCATTTAGGATAAAGATGTATGTTCAAAGTCCCAAACCAAAATTATTCTACCCTGGAGAAAATGAAGATTAATTTGCAAATTTTTATTGTAGGATTAATTTTGCATTCTGTTTCTAAAATTTCTTGTTGACTTAAGGCAATATTTCTCCAAGTGTGATTGCTGACCTCATAACCTAATTATTCTGAGTCAATCTCAGTGATAAATACATATATAGGTATTAATTGTTCCAAAATATATTAACATATGGATATATAAAAATATAGGAATACTTGAAAATAGAAGGTGAAGGACTTCTGGTAGATTTTCCCTCCATTAAGGCAGTGAAAGAAATGGGGAAATGGACAAAATCAACTTTTTTGGAACTTTAAAAATTATCCAATGGCTTACAACAACCCAGGAGATGTTTATGCAAGAAATATATTTGAATTATGTTGAGCTTTGTGGCATTTTGACTTACCCTAATCTTATCACCACTTCCCAGCTCAATAGTATACTAAAAGATAAAAGCTATTTTTAATGATCCTGGAAAGAACATAAGAAACACCATTGCCAAAGAATTTCTATTGTTTGATCTGCCTAGTGGTATCCTGGAAGGCTTCATTTTAAATGCCCATGTTTACTGATCATTCAGTGTTAAATGCATTTTCACAAGGGACAATGGTATTTGTTAAGATATTTACTGATAACTGTTCTAAAGATGTGGTTAAATGAGGCAATGAGTAATTGTTGTAGCAAACATTAGACCAAACAAGAACCTTAAAAGAGAAAACTAGTAAGATGTTAAAAGAGATGTAAAAATCTTCAGTATACTCCTAGAATTATAGAAGGCATATATGTGAGAAAATGTGTGAGACCATTCATAGGCTCAAGAAAATCCTGAAAATTCCCTAAACTCTGACCTATGACTGACTTTGAGGTTATCTGCAAGCAGGAAATGAAGGACAGGCTGAGTTGTCAATTGCCTTTCTGAGTATGAAATGTATATTTTAACATACAAACAGAGCTACATAGAAAATCAGATTTCTTGGTTCAAAGAAATTAAGGAATTCTTTCTCCATCATTAGCTGATCACCAACTTAACCAGGTAAAATCTTCAGTAGCCACACACAACCTAGAATAAAGATTGCATAGAACCAGATTAGAAAAGCCATTAAGTAAAAAACAATAGGCTGCAGAAGAAGCAAACGCTGGGGAGAGGGGAGATTATTATTTCCAGAGTTACTATATTATATAATTTGAAATGGCCATATTTCAGCAATAACAAATACAAAATATGAAATGAAATTTTCAAAGTGTAGTTCATAAACAAGAAGAAAAAAACTAAAAAAAATAATCTCTGGAGAAGATTAGATGCTGGATTTGCCAAATAAAGTTTTTAACTCAGTCATTTTTATTATGTTCAAAGGCCTCAAGAAAACTATGTTCAAAAAAAAGGGAAAATACTAGAACAATTTCTCACTAAGTATGAAATTTCACTAAAGAGAAATTATAAAAGAAAATTAAATTGAAATTATGGAATTGAAGAGCAAAATCGAAATGGAAAAAAAATCACTGTATGGCTTCATCAACAGTTTCAGACAAGAAGAAAGAAGCAAAAAAGCTTGAATATATGTCAACAGAGATTATCCAGTGTGACTGAGAGAGAAAATGAATAAAGGTAAACAGAGTCAATGAGATATATGAGACACAGTGTGGGGCACCATTAAACATATCAACATACAGAAGAATCAAAAAGCCAGAAAGAAAGGAGAAATATGTAGAAAGAATATTTGAAGAGATGATGTTTGAAAATTTACCAAATTTGATGAACAAAAACTTATGCATCCAAGTACATTAAACTCAAAGAAATTGATATGTATGTATGTATAGATGTATGTATTATAATTAAAAAATAGAAATCCAGAGAAAGAATCCTGAAAGAAGGAAGAGAAAATTATTTCAGATCCAGGGCAAGATTAATAGCTGATTTACCATCTGAAAAAATTCCACTGCCAAAAGGCAGTGGAAAATATATTCAAAGTGTGAAAGAAAACAATATCATTGAAGAATAATGTACCCAGCAAAACCACCTAAAATAACACCATCATCAATAACAAAGAATTTAAGATATTCCTTTGAAAGGAAAAAAGCCCAAGTTTTTTCAAAAAACACAAAAACAAAATCAGTTTGTTGCTAGGAGACCTGCCTTATAAGAAATTCCAAAATGGAAGATTACCTAGAAACTCAATATGAATGAATAAAAAGGACTATTAAAGGAGAGTGCAAAGGGAACTACATAAGAAAAAAATAAATTTATACTATATTTTATATCTATCTTAATTTTTATGTGATATTTAAATTTGACTTTGAAAATTGTACAAAGCAATAATTACAAAAATACTTTGAGTCTTAATTTATGACAATGTTGAAAATAATAGGATGGAAAAGATATATAACCAAGTAGTAACCAAAAGAGCGATGGATTGACTCTAGTAATATTAGACAAAGCCAATATGAAGGAAAAAATAGGGTAATGTTTACAAAGAAGGGCATTTTTAATGATAAAAGGTTCAATCCAGCAACTATTAGAGTTCAGCAAGATTGTAGAATACAAGATTAATATACGAGCAGGGTGCAATGGTGCATGCCTATAATCTCAGCAGTTTAGGAGGCTGAGGCAGAAGGATCACGAGTTCAAAGCCAGCCTCAGCAAATGAGAGGCACTAAGCAACTCAGTGAGACTGTCTCGAAACAAATGGCTGAATACTCCTGAGTTCAATCCCCAGTGCCCCCTCCTCCAAAAAAAGAAAAAAAAATAATATATGTAACTTAGTTATAATTCCATAAGATAATAATGAGCAATTCAAAATGAAATTAAAGAAGGAATTTTCCTTATAATATCATCAAAATTTGAAAAAAGATTTGAAATAAATTAACCAAAGATGTGCAAAGTTTGTACGTTCAGAGCAAAATATTGATTAAAGGAATTTTTCAAAACCTACATATATCAAAAGGCATTCTGTTTTTATGAATTGGAAGGTTTGATATTTTTTCAAGATATCAATACTATCCACACTAATCTACAGACTCAATAAAACAACTTTCAAAATTCTAATGGTAATTTTTTTTACAGCAATTGGCAGGTTTATCTTAAAATTAGTATAGAAATGTAAGGGACCCAGAATAAGCAAAATAATCTTGAAGAAGAAGAACAAAGTTGGAGGACTCACATTTCTCAATTTTTAAAAGTTATTATGTAGTCATAGTAACCAAGACAAAGTAATGTTATCGTGATGATAAACATAAAGAACAATGAAATAGAACTGTAAGTCCCAAAATAACCCATATATCTGTGGCTAAGTTTTGACAATAAGGCTGACATCAATTAATGTGGGAAAATAGTTTTTCTATTAAAAAAAGAAAAAAAATTGAAGCAACTGGATAGAGGTGCAAAAGGATGAAAGGATGAATTTAGTTATCTACTTCAGCCCATATGCTAAAATCAACTCAAAAGACCTTAATGGAAGAACTAAGAACATAAAACTAAACCCTTAAAGGAAATATTGATTTGTTGATTTTATGACTTGGACCTGGTAATAGTTTCTTAGGACAGGGGGAAGGGGAGGGGAGGAGAGCAGAGGGGAGGGAAACGGAGGGGAAGAGAGGGGAGAAGGGAAGGAAGGGAAGGGAAGGAAGGGAAGAAGAGAAAAATTTAGAGAAATTCCACTGTGTAAAATACATTTTATCAGCCCTTCAACATATTAAACATAGTGTTAACACATGACCCAGCCATTTCACTACCAGGCCCATACCTAGAGAGCAATGAAGACATATATTTTGGTAAAAACTGGTACCCAAACTCATAGTAGACAAATTATGAAAACAACTGATATATGCATGAATAAAATGAGGACTAGGGAGTGGTCACTAATGAGAGTAGGGTTTCCTTATGGAATAATAAAAACATTCTCAAGTTAGATTGTGGTAGTATTTGTATAAGTCTGTGAAAATATTAAAAAACATTGAACTGGGCATTTCATTTTTAAGTTAATTTCTTTTTAATTGATCAAATGTGCATATTTATCTTGTACAGAATGAAGTTTTAAATTATGCATACATTGTAGAATGGCTAAATTGAGCTAATTGATATAGGCATTAGCTCACCTACTTAACATTTTTTGTGTGTAAGAACACTCAAAATCCACTCTCAGAGATAATCAAGAATACAATACATCATTACTAACTATAGTCACTATGTTGTATTGAATTATGCATTTTTAGTGGGTAAGTAGTTGTATGCTATGTGAGCTGTTTTTAAAAATGGGCCTAGGCATCATAAACATTAAATGAAATCCAATTTTTGTCAAGATTCTTGCCCAGATGCTGATACTGTCTGAAGAATAACTGGGTAGCAAGGATGAATAAACACTGGGTTAGCAAACTGAAGACAGAGTTCAGGAAAGGGAGAGCAATTATGGGAGGCAAGGTGAGTCTCCCAGGTCTGAGTATGGCAGTCTGCACACTGCATGTTAGGACTAGGTTTAGCAGAGCTTTCAGGAAAGTGGAGAAAAGGAACACAGCACCGCTGGTGGTAAACACTCAGAGCTCTATGGACAGCATTCTATAACAGAGAGAACACATCTTTTAAGGCTGAAGGCCGCTGGATGCAAGTGTCTTCCTCAATCTGAGTGGGCCAGTACTTTGAGTGGGCCATGTCTTATAAACTGGGATTAAATCTAAGGCAATGAAGCTTCCTGTTCGGTGCTGGCAACACAGCTTCAACATGACAGACTCCAAAGGAACCTCTCAATTTAGTAAACCTAATGACTTGAACAATCAAATTCATCTCTAAACTTGTCAGATAACACCAATTTCCCCTCTGCCTATCCAGGTAAAACTGATCACTTGGGTCTCCACCAGGCCCATACGTAATACTCTATCAACAGCTAAAATCCTCGGTTGTGTTTGCATTTGCCTGACCATTCTCCCTTTTGAGCCCTCATTCTCTATATTACCTGGACCATTTTTGTGCCTTTGCATTCCAGGGACAGAGCAGAATACTTGCTTATGGATGGACCCTGAGAAAAAGTTCAGGAAACTTCTGTGGGTACTGCCTGTAGATTTATTAGACCCATGACCCTTAGACACCCTAAATACTGATAATTTGGTCACTGGTTTAAGACCCATCACTAGCTGTGTCACAGTGGCTCTGTTAATAAGCCTCTCCTCAGTGCTTGCCGGTATCTGTTCTTTTCCTTTCCAAGATCACTTCCTAAGTATCTAGAAAACACAAAAGTGGAGGCAGTATTGTGAGTGAAGGTATATTCTGGCATAGGATCACCCAAAGTTGGATTCCTTTCTCCAGTTGCTGACTGTGTGACCTTAGACAAATCTTTTAAATTCTATGTGCCTCTACTTCCTCATTTGTAAATGGAAATAATATTATATATTCTTACATAGAATTACAATAATAATGAAGCCAAGTATGGGGTTGCACACCTGTAATCCCAGCACTTAGGGAGGCTGAGACAGGAGAATCGCGAGTTCAAAGCCAGCCTCAGCAACCACGAGGCACTAAGCAACTCAGTGAGACCCTGTCTCTACATAAAACACAAAATAGGGCTGGGGATGTGGCTCAGTGGTCGAGTACCCGAGTTCAAACTCTAGTACCAAAAACAAAAGAAAAAAAAAAGAATAAAATGAGTTCATACATGCAAAATTCTTAGATAATCACATGTATATTCACTATCACGATTATTTATAAAATATCTATAAAATGAAACTTCTTTATACGGTTGCTATGGAGCCATCACACTGTCTCTTCATTTAAGAATGTAATAAATGTTGGCTCTAATCATTTCTTAACTACTGTCAATGCCACTTGTCTATACAGTTCAGAAGGAACATTAACTTTGCAGTTTAAAGAGTTTTGTTTCATTCTAATATCTGAAAATGAAGTCTATAGCAGAAATAACCACTTTATCCTGGAGTAGAAAAGTCAGCTAAATCCTGAGCTGTATGTTTTCTGCTGCACCACCACCATCTTTTATGTACAGCCATGGAGCTAGAGGAGAAGCAAATGGCCACACACCCACCATCACAGAAGTGAAGAAGGAGCCCCAAGGCTATCATTATACTTTCCCACCCCAGGCATTCAAGAAAGCAGAAGATATGTTATTATAAATCATAAGATGACTCTGCCCTTAAGTATAAGGCATATGCCATTGTGGAAAACCATAGATTTTGAAAAAGGGAGACCTGGATACAAATCTGGAATTTTCTCTTACTAAGTTTGTGATATCAGGCAAGTTGTTTCAATTCTTCTGACACAGTTACCTCTTGATGCTGTGATGGACAGTATAGACAATGAATATGAAATATTTAGGACAGTGATTGCTACTTAATGAATGACTGGAACAAGATAGATGTCCTTATTAGTTCTAACTAAAATCTTTAAAAATCAATATAAAATCAATATCTTTAAAAATCAATCAATATAGAAGTTCTGTCCCAACACTGCCCCAGGCAATGATGAGTAGAGCTAACTAACATAGACTGAGATTTTCCAAACTGAGAAAAATCATAGTATCATCCACTTCAGCTGGAAAACATAGGGATGAGAGGCATGTCAGGTAAGATTAGGGGACCTAGAGATCGAATATCAAGGCTGTGAAATGTAAGGCTCAATTCTGGTTCCTGTGTGCTGGGCTGAGTCATCAGGAATTGGTGATACCCACCAAGATGCCAAGTCATGGAGGAAACAGCATTCTGAGTGTAGACATCTTGGGCAAGGTGTCCCACTGGACTCTGATGGTTATTCAGATCTGAAGATCAGGAAAATGCTGTAGACTGGAAATAGCAATTTGAATAGAATCTTTATCTGGAGAGGGGTTGGATGTAGTAGGAGAGGAGGGGCAGCATTTGGAGAAAGACAACAAGAGAAAGAACTTTCCTTAAGGTGAAGCTGGAGACAGGAGAAGCTGGGCCTGGTGCCTGTGGAGAACGCCACATAAAGAAAGGCAGAAACACAAGGGAAAGCAGGAGGCTGAGGCAACACAGAGCTGAGGGAGGACAATCCTAAGGAAGAAAAGGGCCAAGGAGAGCAGGGACACCATTTGTGGACACTGAGGAAATAAGAGAACTTATGAAAATACAGACAGAGAGGATGAAAGTTCATAGAGAACAAAGATAAATCAGACCTGAAGGCAAAGCCCAGGAATGCAGTTAACAAAGAATGTCAATGAGAATGTGGAAGGACAGAGAGCAAGACTCAAGAGACTGCTATTGAGAAGAGGTACACCTGGGGAAATCGAGCTTCAGACATTGGAAGTGAAGTAAGGATAATTGCCTGAAAGATAGAGTGGTAGAAAAATAATAAAATGTTATGAGCATAAACTAAGTATTAAAAATGGGCTTTACACCAAAGGAATAAAGATTTTATAGGAGAAGAAATTAAACTTGCAGAAGAGTTAAACCTGAAATAAGAAAGTGCACGCTGCTGACCACAGCCTCAATGGAATCCCTCAGACAGATTTTGCCATATGTTGGGCAGTCACTGGGATGTCCCTAGCTGAGAAGACACAGACACTTGCCGGGTGTTTTGTTTGGTTTTCTTGGCACAAGTGAGTCTGTGATTGAGGAAATTTTTCTGTTATGATTCAATGACAAGAGAATGACCCTTAGAAAAGTGAATTCTTAACAAGAATAGTAAGCAATGTTATTTTGGGGAAAAGAACAAAGAACAGTTAACTAACTGTTCATCAGGAAAATTGATATTGAACTCCCTGCACACAATGGGCATAAGAGTGTGTGCCATGAAGTTATGAAGATTAAATGAAGCAGAGATCACAAACCATTGAAAGCAGCATTCAGCACATAGAGAGTATCACCAGATGGCTGTGCCACCTCTGTACCACATCTTAGAATCACTGCTTTCCTAGACAGGAGTTACTTTGTGCAATTAGTGGCAAAGAGATGAGCTAGATCATATCTATTTTTTTAAAAAACTAAAGTGTAATACAAGTGGTAGAAAAACTTGCATTGCTATGAAAGTGACTCTCTTTCCATTAAAAAAGTTGTAACAAAGTGAAAAGTCAATCCTGGAGAGTATACTTATGATGTATAAAGAATATTGATGAATATTAATGAATATTTGATGAATATAAAGTGGTAAAGAACTACCAATTAATAATAAAAACAAGAAATGCAACAGAAAAATGAGAAAAATATGCAAATAGGAAACTAACAGAATATTAAGCTTGGTAATTAAAGGATGAAAAAATGTCCTACATTATTATTATTAGTACTAGTAGTGGTAGTAGTACTGGGGATTGAGCCCAGGGACACTTAACCACTGAGCCACATCCTCAGCCCTTTTTTATTTTGAGACAGAGTCTCATTAAGTTGCTTAGGGCCTTGCTAATTTGCTGAGGCTGGCCTTGAACTGGTGGTCCTCCTGCCTCAGCCTCCCAAGCCACTAGCATCACAGGCATGTGTCACTCTGCCTGGCCCTATCACATTATTTATCTGAAAAATACAAAGTAAAACCATAGTGAGATTCTATTTCCCCCCACCCGACTTGTGCAAATTAAAAGTCTGACAAAATCTAGTGTTGGTGAGAATATAATGAAAATTTTTATAGCCTGCTGGTGAAATTGTAAATGAGCTTTTGAAAATCCCATTTATACACTAAAGTTTACTTGGTTTAAACCTACTAAAGTTGGGCAAGATTCTTCTTTTAGCCATGACAAGTAGTTTGTTCAGGTCAATCCTCAAATTGAAGAAAATACTAAAAGCTAGATAACTTTTTAAAACCTGTTCAAAGCAGGAACAGGTTTTGATCAAAATCCTAGAGGAAAGGGAAGCATATCAGGACACAGATATGAACTCACATTTTACCCTCAGGGCATATGCAAATTTTCTGTTTTTAAAATATGTTTATTTTTATTTTTTAAAACAGAAGAATGCATTTCAAGTCATAGTACACATATGGAGTACAATTTTCCACTTCTCTGGTTGTAAATAAGATAGAGTCTCACCATTCATGTCCTCATACATGTACCTAGGGTAGTGATGTCCATCTCATTCCAACATCTTTGCTATCCCCATGCTCCCTCCCTTCCCCTACCTCCCCTTTCCCCTATACAAAGTTCCACATTTTCTCCCATGCTCCTCACCCCCACCCCCATTATGGATTAGTATCCACTAATCAGAGAAAACATTCAGCCTTTGGTTCTTTGGGATTGGCTTACTTCACTTAGCATGATATTCTCCACTCCATCCATTTACCTGCAAATGCCATAATTTTATTCTTCTTTTATTGCTGAGTAATATTCCATTGTGTATATATACCACAGTTTCTTTATCCATTCATCTATTGAAGGGAATCTAGGTTGCTTCCACAGTTTAGAAATTGTGAATTGTGCTGCGATAAACATTGAAGTGGCTGCATTACTATAGTACGCTGTTTTTAAGTCTTTAGGGTATAGACCAAGGAGCGGGAAAGCTGGGTCAAATGATGGTTCCATTCCAAGTTTTTTAAGGAATCTCCATACTGCTTTCCAGATCAGTTGCACCAAATTTGCAGTCCTGGGCTGGGGTTGTGGTTCAGTGGCAGAGCGCTTGTCTCGCACATGTGAGGCACTGGGTTCGATCCTCAGCACCACATAAAAACAATAAATAAACAAAACAAAGATATTGTGTCCATCTATAACTAAAAAATATTAAAAAAAATATTTGCAGTCCTACCAGCAATGTTTGAGTGTACCTTCTCCCTCACATCCTCGACAGCACTTATTGTTGCTTGTATTCTGGATAACTACCACTCTGACTGGCGTGAGATGAGATCTTAGAGTAGTTTTGATTTGCATGTCTCTAATTGCTAGAGATGTTGAACATTTCTTCATATATTTTTTGATTGATTGTATATCTTCTTCTGAGAAGTGTCTGTTCAGCTCCTTAGCCCATTTATTGATTGGTTTGTTTGTTTGTTTTATGTTAAGTTGTTTGTTCTTTATATATCCTGGAGATTAGTGCTCTATCTGGTGTGCACATAGCAAAAATTTGTTCCCAGAATGTAGGCTCTCTGTTCACCTCATTGATTGTTTCTTTTGCTGAGAAGATTTTTAATTTGAATCCATCCCATTTATTGATTTTTTATTTCATTTTTTTGTGCTTTAGGAGTCTTGTTAAGGAAGTTGGGGCCTAATCTAATGTGATGAGGGTTTGGGCCTGCCTTTTCCTCTATTAGATGCAATGTCTCTGGTCTAATTCCTAGGCCCTTGTTCCGCTTTGAGTTGATATTTGTACATGATGAGAGATAGGAGTTTATTTTCATTTTGGTACATATGGATTTTCAGTTTTCCTAGCACCATTTGTTGAAGAGGCTGTATTTTCTCCAATGTAGGTTTTTGACAATTTTGTCTAGTATGAGATAATTGTATTTATGTGAGTTTGTTTCTGTGTCTTCTGTTCTGTATAATTGGTACATGTCTATTGGTCTACATGTCTATTTTGGTACCGATACCATGCAGTTTTTGTTACTATAGCTTTTTAGTATAGTTGAAGGTCTGGTATTGTGATGCCTCCTGCTTCATTCTTCTTACTAAGAATTGCTTTGGCTATTCTGGGTATTTTATTTTTCCAAATAAATTTCATGATTGATTTTTATATTTCTTTAAGGAATGACATTGGGATTTTAATTGGTATTGCATTGAATCAGTATAGTGCTTTGAGTGGTATGGCCTTTTTGACAATATTGATTCTGCCTATCAAAAGGCATGGGAGATCTTTCTATCTTCTAAGATCTTCTTCAATTTCTTTCTTTAGGGTTCTATAGTTTTCATTGCAGATGTCTTTCGCCTCTCTTGTTAGATTGATTCCCAAATTTTTTTTTTTGAGGCTATTGTGAATGGAGTAATTTTCCTGATTTCTCTTTCATAAGATTTGTCACTGATGTATAGAAATGCATTTGATTTATGGGTGTTGATTTTATATCTGAAACTTTGCTGAAATCATTTATTAATTCTACAAGTTTTCTGGTGGAATTTTTCAGATCCTCTAAATATCATGTCATCAACAAATAATGATAGTTTTAGTTCTTGTTTTCCTGTTCATATCCCTTTAATTTCTTTTATCTAATTTCTCTAGCTAGAGTTTCAGGGACTATGATGAATAGCAGGGGTGAAAGAGGACATCCCTATCTTGTTCCCATTTTTAGAAGGAATGCTTCCAATTTTTCTCCATTTAGGATGATATTGGCCTTGGGTTTAGCATAGATAGCTTTTACAAAGTTGAGGTGTGTTTCTACTATCCCTAGTTTTTCTAGTGTTTTAAACATGAAGGGGTGCTGTATTTTTTCAAATGCTTTCTCTGCATCAATTTATAAAATTATGAGATTCTTACCTTTAAGTCTATTGATGTAATGGATTACATTTATTGATTTCCTTATATTGAACCATCCTTGCATCCCTGGAATGAACCCCATTTGATCATGATGCACAATTTTTTAAATATGTTTTTGTATGCAATTTGCCAAAATTTTATTGACAATTTTTGCATCTATATTCATCAGGGATATTGGTCTGAAGTTTTCTTTCTTTGATGTGTCTCTGTCTAGTTTTGCTATCAGGGTGATAATAGCCTCATAGAATGAGTTTGGAAGGGTTCCCTCCTTTTATATTTCATGGAATAATTTGAGGAGTATTGGAATTAGTTCTTCTTTGTAGGTATTATAGAACTCAGCGGAGAATCCATCTAGATCCAGACTTTTCTTGGGTGGTAGGCTTTTGATGGCATCTTCTATTTCCTTGCTTGTAATTGATCTGTTTAAGTTATGAATGTTCTCCTGGTTCAGTTTGAGTAGGTCATATGCCTCTAGAAATTTGTCAGTGTCTTCAGAGTTTTTTTTATTTTACTGGAGTATGAATTTTCAAAATAGTATCTAATTAAATGTGTTTCAATAGAGTTGGTCATGATATTTCCTTTTTTATCACAAATGTTAGTAATTTGGGAGTTTTCTCACCTTCTTTTCATTAGGGTGGCTAAGAGATTGTCAATTTTATTTATTTTTTCAAAGAACCAGCTTTTTGTTTTGTCAACTTTTTGATTTTTTCCTTTGTTTCAATTTCATTGGTTTCAGCCTTGATTTTAATTTTCTTTTTGTGTTGGTTTGTTCCTCTTTTTCCAGGGCTTTGAGATGTAGTGTCAAGCCATTTATTTTTTGACTTTTTCTTCTTGTAATGAATGAGCTTAATGCAATGAACTTTCCTCTTCGTACTGCCTTCATAGTATCCCAGAGATTTTGATGTGTTTTATTGGAATTCTCCTTTACCTCTAATTTTTTTTTATCTATTCCGTGATGTCTTTGGTTATCCATGCATCATTCAATAACATAGCATATTATTGAGTCTCTAGGTGTTGGATTAGCTTCTATTTTTTCATCTTTCATTAATTTCTAATTTCATTCCATTATGGTCAGATAGAATGCAAGGTAGTATCTCTATTTTTTTTTTTTTTTTGTATCTTCTAAGACTAGCTTGGTGGTATAGCATATGATCTATTTGGAGAAGGATCCATGTTCTGCTGAGAAAAAAGTGTATTTGCTTATTGAAGGATGAAATATTCTGTATATGTCTGTTAATTTTATATTATTGATTGTTTTATTGAGTTCTGAAGATTTTTTGTTTAGTTTTTGTTTGCAAGATCTATCCAGTGATGAGAGGGGTGTGTTAACGTCACCAGTATTATTGTGCTGTGGTCTATGCTACTCTTGAAGTTGAGAAGCATTTGTTTGACATACATAAATGCCTCATTATTTGGGGCATAGATATTTAAGATTGCTATGTCTTATTGATGTATGATTTACTTAAGCAGTATGAAATGAACTTTTTTATCCCTTTTCACTAACTTTGGTTTGAAGTCCACTTTATCTGATATGAAGATGGAAACCCCTGCTCGGTTATGAAGTTCATGTGAGTGATATATTTTTTTCCCATTTTTCAACTTCAGTCTGTGGATGTCTTTTCCTATGAGATAAGTCTCTTGGAGGCAGCATATTGTTTGCTCTCTTTTTTTTTTGTTTAACCTAATCTACCAGTCTATGTCTTTTAATTGATGAGTTTAGGCCATTCACATTCAGTGTTATTATTGAGACATGGATTGCATTCCCAGACATTTTGGTTTATTTTTAGTTTTTACCTTGACTAGGCTTCTCCTTTGATTGGCCTTTCCTTTAGTGTAGTTTCTCCCTTTGCAAGTATTCATTGTTGTTTTTCATTTCCTCCTCATGGAATATTTTGCCAAGAATGGTCTGTAGTGCAAGCTTTCTTGCTATAAATTCTTTTAACTTTTATTTATCCCATAATTCTTGGATGTGCTATTCATGGTTTTTTACCATCTTCACTGTGTGGTCAACTCTATTTTCAAGATTAAATATTTCATCTTCACTGTCTGAAGTTCTGTCTTCAAGTTTTATCTAATCTGTTGGTGCTTCCTATTGAGTTTTTAATTTGGTTTATTGTTTCTTTCATTTCAAGGATTTCTCATAGATTCTTTATCAGAATCTCTATCTCCTTATTGAAGTAATATTTTGCTTCCTGTATTTGCCTATGTAGCTCTTTATCAAAATCACCTTTTTCTGCCTGTGTTTGCTCCTTATATCATCCTTTAATTCACAGAACATTTTAATTATTTACATCTTGAACTCCTTCTCTTACATTTCTTCTGCTGTGCTGACCATGGATTCTAGTAATGTAGTATCTTTGTTTGTTTGGGACGTGTTCTTCTGTTGTTTTTTCATGTTGTGTGTCTTCCCTTCTAGCACTGCACATCCAAGGTGTTATAGTCTTTATCCTATAGGCTTATAGATTCCCTGCAGAGTTCCAATACCTCTCCTTAAGGGGGAGACCAATATTAGCAGATCTCAACACAAACAATATATAGCTTTAAACCAAGTAGCTCTTAATAGGACATTTACGGCTTTGTCACAATATACAGAAATTATGAGTTCAATTAGTATCTACAATATAAACAATAGATTTGCAAAAGGGTCTATAGTTTCTGCTGGTGGACCAAAGAGAACTAGGGTTGGGGTGTAAGATGAGATGTTATGGAGGTGGGAAGTGAGGATATAGAGTTATTAGTTGTTAGAAAGTGTGAAAGAGGAATCCAAAAGAAGTTGATTAGTAGTATAAAAGAGAGAATGAGATTTGAGGAAGAAAAGTAAGTAGGAAGAAAATAGAGTGCAACAAACAAGGAAACATAAAAATTAAAAAATAAAAATGAAAAATGTAAAAATAGAAGATATGAAACTATATAATAAAACTGTAATATACTAATCAGATATTGCAGTCCTAATGCATGAAAAATACTTGGTTCCTCAAATGTTGAGGATGTGAGGTTGGGAAAAGAACGAGAGAGAGAAAAGAAGTAAAAGCAAAAAAATCAAAAAAGATAATAGAAAAAAATCTCAAAGTAAATAAAAAGGATTGTTTCCCTTCTCATCTAGTAGGTGGGGTTGTCTGTTGTTTGCTCATATCTCCCCCCCTCAGGTTGGTGCAGGTTATTAGTGTATGCATATTGGTCTTAGAGGCAGATCTTCTGGAGGTGGGGTTTAGCGCTTGCCAGTCCCCATGGGAAGACTCCACTCCAAGAATCTCTGTGATTTGGGCACCTGGACTTATCTCCTTATATCGCCTGTAAACCTCACAGTTCCTGGTCTCTCATTTAGTTTCTAAACTGTCTCTCTCTCACCCTCTCTCTTTCTACTTCCCAATCAGGAACCTCTCTCTCCAGAGGTCACAGAGAGCTGTTTTGTGTCAGGAAGGTCAGGACCAGACTTTGCAAGCTATAGACTGACCAAGTAGCTGTAAGCACTATTCCAGTTTAGTGGCTGCAGGGGAGAAAGGCAAGCTGGGGAACTATGAGTACCTTGATACTGTTTCTGGGCCCCAGTCAGTCCCAAGCTGGGAGTTCCCCAACTAAAACTGGTGATTGCAATAGCAAGGATAATCCAACATGGCTACAAAGGTGTCCCACAATGGAGATATCTGCTTTCAGAGATAGAGTGTTGGCAAGGTGGCTTGGGCGATGTGTTCAGCATATGCAAATTTTCATTATAAGGCATAAACACCAAATAGAAAGCAATCTGCCTTGATCTTTCAGCAGTCTCTCTGAGACAGTGAGATAGAAATTGGAGTTCCAAGCAAGAAGTGCCAGAACCTGGAGGTCCTATGGAGGCCTGATCTGAGCAGGCAGCCCAGTGATTCCAAAAGCTAAAATAAGATCATTGAGTTGGACTCCAAAAAATAGAAGGAAGAAAATCATAACAAAAAGAGAAGAAAATTATGAAAAGGAAAACAAATAGAAAATAGGAAAAAATTAGCAAAGCAAAAAATAATTTTTTAAAAAAACTAATAAAGGTGACAAACCTAGACAGGGAAGGGGAGAAAGACTAGAGAAAGATGATACAGTGACCCTAATAAAGAATTAATGAATACCTCATGACAGATTCCTGTAGATAAAACAAATAAGTACAGGGATTATGAAAAGCATTGTGACAAAATTTTAAAAATCCAAATTAAATTGATAAATTCATTTAAAAAGCCTCATCAATTGTCATCAAGAAGTAGAAAATAAGAATACTTCTACATCTTATGATTTCCATCCATACCTTCTAATATCCATTAAAAAACCTGAGCTTCTACTTTAAAAAGTTACTCATGCAGGAAATTGTAAGACTAGATGGCTGAACTGTGCATTCTTCAAAATATTTAAATTAAAGTAAATTAAAAATAAATTAAATAAAAAAGTAATCCTGCACAAATTCTACAAAAAAAAAAAAAACACAAAGGGAAAAAAAGAATCCCTTTCAAACTCAATTTATAAAGCTATCAAAACTTAGAAATGAAAAAATCTGACAACAGAAGAAAGGAAAATTAGAAAAAATCTGTCATTAAACTCTTATGAACATGGATACAAAAATCTCAAGCAAAACATTCATGAGCTGAATCTAATAATATATTTTTAAAAATATAATTCATAGCAATCAAGTTGGGCTTATTCCAGAAAATTGAGTCTGTTTTAACATTTAAAAAATCAATACAGCTTACCACATTTATAGAAAAAAGATAAAAAGGAAAAACGTGCTCATCTCAAAGGTTACAGAAAAAAACATTTCATGAAATCCAATATCCATTTGCAATAACAACAACAATAAGCCTACAACAAAAATTGTACTTATGAATCACATATTGATGGATTTACTTGAAATAAGGCCCAAGACAAAGGTATTATCTTCCATTCAACAATTCCATTGCCCTGTACAGTACAATAAGGGAAGAAGAAAAAGTACAAGGATACAAGTGCTATTATTTGAAGATAGCAAAATTGTAAAGACAGAGAATCCAAAAGGATATTCACGTAGATTATTTGAATTAATAGGCAAATTTAGCAACTGTATAAATTAGACTTATTTAGGAAATATTTGCTGCTTCTGCCCACTGCCAGGGAAGCAGAACTGCCTGTCTCATTGAGGCTGAACATAACCATGTAACTTGCTTTGGCCAATGGGCTATGGGCAGAAGAGGGAGTGGAGTTAGAATTTGAGAGCTTCATGTAAATCCATTAAGGTGTCTGGGAGGTGCCCACCTCCTCCTTGAGAAGAACACCTAGCAGATAGTGTCTTTCCACCCAGTTTGTGCCTCAGAATGAGGCATATCAAGTAGGGCTATCCCAACCAATTCATACAGATTGTCATTCTGAAGAGAAGCCCCAGCTAAATTCCAAATCTCACAGCTTCATATATAACTTCAACAGTTCACCTATTGCCACTGAACTTCAGTGTGATTTTTTCTTTTCATGCAGGATTCTTGTGTTAAAAGGTGATAATTACATAATAATAGACTGGATACAGAGTCAAAGTGTAACATTCAATTGTAATTCTATGTAGTAACAAAAAGCACTAGAAAACAGACATTTCAAAACAGTTTAATTATAATAGTATGTATTTCAAATCCTTAGGAAAAAATGAAAAGAAAAAGATGAATAATAACTCTACAAAGAAAATTGAACTTACTGGGGGAAAATAAAGAATACCTGAATAAACAGAGTAATAGCCAGGTTCCTATATTAAAACAACAAATATTAAGAGATGTCTCTTCTCACCCACACTTATTTACACAGTGATTTATAAAATCACTGCAATTTCTACAAGTTTTCATCTGATTCAAAATTAATATGAAAAATTAAAAACAGCAAAAATACAAAAATGTCTTCAAGAAAAACAGAGTTACAGGACAACATATCAATACTTTTAATGAACTGCAGTAATTAAAACAGTACAGTTTTAACACAGAGGGAAAAACAGATCAACATATCAGATCTACACGTACATCCAGTGCCTGATAACTGATACTCTCAGGCACCCCACCCCCACCTCGCTAATGACCAAGGTGACAACGCCGTGCAGGCGAGAGATCACGATCTTTTCCATGGGTCAACTGGATATTCATATGGGAAATGATGGTGATATGAACAAATATAATTCTAAATGGATCATACACCTAAATATGAAAGGTAAATCTATCGTTTCTACAAGAAAATATGAAAGAGTATTTAGAAAGCTGGCAGAAGTTGCTTTAACAGAATACATAAATTCCTGACCGCAAAGGAAAAGAGTAATGCTAGAAATAAAAATTAAAACTTCTAGCTACCATGATGATACTATGAGAGAAAAAAACAAACCACATTAGGACATCTCCCCAGAATATTTATAAAATAGAAGATTATTATATATAAAATAAAAAGAACCACAAATGAGGAGTCAGATAACTTTATATATAAATTGGCAAAAGCCCTTGAGCAGATATTTCATAAAATATCTAATGAACACGAGACTATGCCCAACATCCACTAGTTATCAAGAAAGCACAAATTAAAACCCCATGAGATATAAATGCATACCCTGTAATGTGGCTAAATTGGTTTATACAATGGTAATAGCACATATTATCAAAATGTGGAGAAACTGCAAGTCTCTTTCTCAGCTAAGGAGAATATATTGAAAAAACTAATTTGGCAAACACTTTAGTAGTACCTACTGTCATTACAAACACCCTATCAAATCCTAAGAAATAATCCTTTTTACTAACCAGTGCTGTTCCAGACCAGACACCCACCTAACTAGGCACACAAGTTTCTGGGACCTCTGCTGCTGCTACTGTGAAACCAGATGCAGAATGGAATCATACAAAATCATTTCGGGCCATAAAGGATGTTATGTGGACATGCTATTCACCACAGTCTCATGACCATCTAGTAACATATGGCCCTAATAAAATTCCCACCTCCAGAACTATTTTGGTTCAGTCACTTCTGACCCCTTTTGAAATCAATCCATATGAGAATTGAAAAAAAAAAAAAGAAGAAAAAAAGGCCTTTCAGATTCAGGATAGACTCAAACCCTTCCCCAAGATGTCATGAATAATCTTCCTTCTCCTTAAACAAATTCCATCCCTTTCCTTACTTTCAAATGAACCCTCATCCTTTGTTTAGGTGAGAAGTTAATCTGAATTACTTTTCTCTGCTTCTCCTTATTCTCTGGACATAAAATAAAAAGTTTCCTTTTCTGCATAATCAAACCTCAGGTTTGTTATTGGTTCCACAATTCTGAGAGGGAGAAAAAAAATCTAGTTTTGGTCAGAAATTGGTAATACTACTAAAGGTAGTATTAAATCCTATCATCCAGCAATTCCTCACTCATAATAGGAAAGAGCAGGTCAGCTTAGAAAGAGAAACATCTTTATAGGCAACAGAGAAAATATTTGCAGATACCCAAAAGCAATGTATGACTCTATTTACCAAAAAACATACATGAGAGCATTCATAGTAGTTCTATTAGTAATAGCCAAAAGGATATCTAATTAGAGCCATATGGAGTCACTGCTATTTTTAGGTAGGAGTTCAGGGACATCAAAATGGCAGAGAAGGCCGCTGGAGGACTAGACAAGGAGAGGAGTCCTGTCCCTGTTTACAATAAATCCCATTACCATGACAACTCCTGCCAATGAAAACTTACCACCATGACAACAGGTTCAAATTTTAAAATGACCAATGGAAGTAAAGTAGGCAGTATTTTAATTAGGTTTTCTAAAGTAATCAGTGGAGTGGGGGGTGGAAAATATTCTAATCAGGTATCATAAGGTAACCAATGGGAGAAAATGGGGTAAGGTCTTCAATCAGGTCCATACAGGGAAGAGAACACCCCATAGTTCAGGATGTAAAACACTAATTTCAGGACGTTGAGGCCTTGAGCCTGTCTATTGCTCAGCCCACTCCATTCTACCCACCAGAGTGCTACTTTCACCTTCAATCAATCTGTACTCTGTTACTTCTGTGTGTCCTGCTCAATTCTTTGTTCATGATACCAAGGACCTGGACTTCAACTGGATATCCCAGTGGTAACATTATCAAACTAATGCTCCTGTCATAAACAAATATAAAGACTGGATAGAGTAAGGCTGCAACAACTTGTAGACACTGCACAATGCCTATATTAGAGCTATTACCCTTGGGAGATGGGAAAATGCCTAAAGAATCCCACTTTCTCCCCAGTTTGCCACAAAACTCGTTTTCCCAAACAAGAGCATAAGGAAATAGAAGCCCTTAAGACAGCCACCAGGCGCGTGATACTATATGATTCTATATCAGATAAGTCTAATATCTGAAGTTTTATGGATCTGATTCTTCTGTTTATTGTTTATTGACCCTTAATCAAAGAGTATTATTTCTTTGTGCCTTTGGTGATTTTGTTTATTTTCTTCATAGTATTGTGTTTCTTAACACATTATTTATGTGTATTCTTTAGTGCTTCAGTTTAAATTGTTTTCTTTCTAGAAGGATTTTACTTTATTTCTACTAGGCTTGGGGGGCTGTCAAAATGCAACAAGATTAGACAAATTCTCAGTTTATTTTGGCTACAAAGATGCTAATTCCAATTCAACACCCTGCCTTCTAGTTCAGAGTTATCAGGAAAGGCAATTTTTGCCCCTTTAAACACAAATCTAATGCTGAGAAGGTCAAGTTTGCTTATGGTTCCATTTGTGGACAGAGTTCCTTTGTTTTGTTTTGTTTTGTTTTGTTTTCATGGTTGTCACTGTGGTTATATTCCTTCGAGAGCCCAGTGTTTATGCAAGAATCTTCCATCCAACTTTCCCCTGCATGAATGTGCAGACCTTGTCTTCCATCTTTGTAATAGAAACGAGGGCTCAGCTCACTCCCCAGGGCATCTCCAGCTTTGTTTATTCACCTCTCTAGATCCATTCTTTCTTGGTGTGTGTTTTTCCCAATTATTTTTTCATCTTGCATAGGGGATCGGTGTCTTCAAAAATTTAGCATATTTTCTTACTCATTTTTGAAAGATTATTTTAAAGCATTTCATACAGTGCTTCCATAATAGAAAATATTATTTTTTAAAAGTATCATTAAAAAATTAAAAAATAAAGTATTGTAAAGAATTCTGCTCTTCAAGGGCTGGGATTGTGGCTTAGTGGTAGAGCGTTTGCCTTGCATGTGTGAGGCACCGGGTTCGATCCTCAGCACCACATAAAATAAATAAATAAAATAAAGAATTCTGCCCTTCAGTAATCCTCATCTCATAGGTAGAAATGAGGCATGACTTCGTTATCCAATCATTTGGGAGTTTGACTTGCACCACAGAAGATATGGGGAATGAAACCAGAGACCTGTTGCTTGATAAGTAAGTATGTGGATACCAAGCACATCACCCTCTTCTCTACTGTGAGGTTCTTCCCACCCAAGATGGCCAAAACAAAATAGGTGATTTTTTTTTTTTTGCTTCTCTTTTTTCAAAAATGAGTGTTAATTACTATGACGGGAAGTACATTCCTAGTTTCAAAATTTAGGAGGTAAAAAAATATATATACACAGCACAATTTCTCTTTCATTTTTCTATAAATATTCACTTTTTCTCTACTAAGCATCCAATATTGGTTTTGATATATAAAAAATAAATATAATATCTAACAAATAATGTAAATATTATACATTATAATTAATAACAATGTTATTAGTAATTATTTATATAAATAATATATAAATATTATGAACATAATATACATTTATATATAATAAAATAGATATATTTATATTTAAAGATAGAAATTTTAGCTCTCTCAGTTCTAAGATTGAGTCTAAGGGAGCTTTACTACTGAGCTACATACATAGACTTTTTTTTTTTTTTTGAGACAGGATCTCACTAAGTTGCTGGTCTTGAACTTGTGATCTTCCTACCTCAGCCTTCCTTTTCTGGGATTACAGGCTTGCACCACTATACCAAGCCTAGGATTACTTTGAGTTAACAGAGATTTAGTGAACATTCATTTGTACAAGGACATATCTCAATTGATTACAACCAGACAGGTGCAAGTTTAGAAATGGACAGATAATGTAAAATGTGAGAAGTCACAGAACTTTTGAATGTAAAAGCGAAAAGTCACACTAAGCCCTTCGTGATTTCAGAGCCCATTCTCTTCCTCTGTTCATATCTTGTTCCCACCCATTGTGGTTTTTCCACCACAATTTCTGAAATGGAAGTAAAATCCCTGCCGTGCAGAAATTCAAATAATGCTAGCCTCTACATATTATTCACTCCCCAGGTTTTTTTTATTTAAATAAATTCCTGATAGAACCTTGCTTTGTTATCCCTAACTTCTTCAAGTGAAGGACCACTTAGTACTCTCCTGGCTCTTCTGTACCTCTCAATGTTAACGCACATTGCTCACCCAATACTCTTTTTCCACAGGCAGTTGACTACATGTTGGTAGTAGGGCCAACGATGCCTAAGCCATGCTTACTGCTTGCTAAAATTTAGCTGGGGAGAAGAGTTACATACACAGACAAATAAAGGAGAAGATGTCATAGGACACCTTTCTAATTATAGGCTTATGGGAGTTATGAGAGTTCAAGGGAGGAAGCAGGCAGTAGTGATGGCCTGAAAATGACATGTGGCAAACATACATGGAATTGGCTAAAAGTAAAAAAAAAAAAAGTTGTTAAAAAATAAACATGAAAATAATATATTCTTGATACATTGAAATTTTGCAAAACACAGAAAAGTGAAAATGAAGAGAGAGACTACCCCAGGCCCACATTCTGGAGGTAATCACTGCTAATATATTGATGGATTTGTTTAGTCTTTCTTGCTACATATAATTTTAAAATTGTGTGCTAAATAGAGTTAGAAACATTAACACAAGTGCTTCTACACATATACATGGCTTTAGTCACTTTTTTTTCAAATAATTTATGGTAATCTTTTACATATTGCCAGAAGCTTCTGTTCTTGATAACTGAACAGGTGTGGAATACACCTAAGTGGCCACAGTGGGGTCTGGAGATCTTCTTGTATTGATGGTCAACTTATTGTGGTATTTATGCCATCCTTTATTATTTATGTTATTTCTACTTTTCAATATAATGCATAAAGCTGAAAATAAGGAAATAATGTGAATTTTTATGCAGAAGCCATTTTTTTCTGGCTTCTGTTAGATTACATGTTTAGGTTCCCAAAAGTGGGATTACATATTCAGAAGATAAGAACATCTTCTGCATGATTGGTACATTTAAGGAATGCTTTGCACAGGGTGGTGGGCACCCTATCACCTTGAAAGATTTTAAAAGGAATGGGTTACCAAGGGAAAGGGAGACCACTCCAGAAGCAGAAGCAGCTTGAATGGGTAGGAGGGTTTCCTGGGGGAAAAACTCAATGCTTTGTTCATCATTCCCTCAACAAAACATTACTGAGTCCCTGACATGGAGTACTGGCCTGATAATCTTGGAGGAGTAAATGAAAGCTACAAAGATGAACTTCAGACATGTGGGAGAGGAGAATGGAAATGTTCTTTTTGAATAGGGAGTTGGTTTTGAAAATATTCTGGAACAAGTTTGGGGTGGACTCTGGGTGTCTCAAATAAGAGGTTGAAATCTTAATCTAGAAAAAAAGGATAACATTGGTGGCCATGTTGTGAGGCCACAAGATGAGAGTAATAAATTTTGAAAATAACCCCCAGGGTGGTTGTGAGAAGGTTGGAAAAGGCAGACTTCAAAGAAATAACCCATTGCTGAGTTTGTGAGTCAAGAATCTCCTTTAGGCTCTTCCAGTTCTCCAAAGAGTACAGGGATGAAAGGATGTAGTGGGGGTGAAATAGAGGTTGTGAAAACATAAACACAGGATTTGAAAGCATGGAGAGAAGGAGGGTTAGGGAGCCTCAGTCACCTGACCTGGAGACTGCCCAAGAGGAGCTACTGTGGAGATAGATGAGCTCAATTTTGGAAACACTGACATCGTGTGGGTAACTGATATCTTGGATTTTTTTTTTCAGCAATGGAGTTTGAAATCAGGACTTTGCATATGCCACGCAAAAACATTCACACTGAGCCACATCTCAGCCCTAGAGTCTGGATCAAAACAGATCAGAAACAGACCTGAGGACATTTAGAAAGCACCACATTATACAGTGCTTCACAAAAGGTGCCAGAGAGCTGAAATCTCATTAAATTTGGGGTATTTCTTTAAAATTAATCTAAAACAAGGCAGGTATAGTGGCACATGCCTATATTCTCAGGAACTTGGGAGGCTGAGACAGGAAGATCACAAGTTCAAAGCTAGCCTCAGTAACTTAGTGAGGCCCTAAGCAACTTAGCAAGGCACTGTCTAAAAATAAAATATAAAAAAGTGCTGGATCTGTGGCTCAGTGGTTAAGCACCCCTGGGTTCAATCCCTGGTACCAAAATAATAATAGTAGTAATAATAATAATAATCATCATTATCATCATCATCATCTAAAATAAATAAAGGGATATATATGTGTATATGTATATGATGTTTACACAAATAATGCTTGTGATAGTTGATTATCAATGGGAAGATTTTATTTATTCATTTTAAGGATTAGGAATAATGATCAGACTAAGGAGACTGATAGTAGCAACACACACACACACACCCATGCACACATACAATCTTCATACTGCTGGAACATGCCAAGTTTTACACAGTTCACTCCATTATAATTTTCCAATCAGTATTCACAGAAACTATACCAAATGGAGAAAGAGGGCTGGAGGATAAGGCAGGAAAACCAGCTCCAGGGACTAGTGATCTGTAAAGCCAGCACAAATCCTTCTAATCAGTAAACAGTCTAGAAATCCATGAGGGAAACAGGGACCAAAGGATTAAGGCTTCAGGAAATCAGAAGGACTCAGAGGAGACATATGGGTCTTTGTCAGAGTGTTCAGCATTAAGCCAGGCTGCAGCAATGAGGCACCTAACATCTCTCCCCCAAGCTCATCGTGATGATCACAGGTGCTGTTCTTAACATCATGCCAACGCCACCACCCTATCTTGGCAATGCTACTAGCACTGCCCACATCCAGAGCCTGTAAACCCTACTCTTGTCTTCATAATCTGAATCCACACACCATGGGCCCTGAGAGACTCTGAGCTAACCTGGGATGGCAGCCTTAGAGCATGATTATTGCCTCCCTCTGAGATGCTTTGGTGACCTGCAAAACATGTCCAATTCAAATGAACAGAGTGGGTCTTTGTGATGAATCCCAACTACAGAGAGCAATACAGGAATGAAATAAACCAAGAATATGGACCTTTCAGAAAATGGCTTGTAAGACTTTAGGGATATTCCAAGCCAGAACAATAACAGCCACAGCCTAAGGACTTGCTTGAGTTCAGGCTCATTAGCAGCCACTCTCTGTAGGTCATCTCAGCTGATTTTCACAGCTGCCCCACCTTGCAAATGGGGAAACTTGAAACTGATGGCCTAGAGTTTGAGGTCTAGTAGTCCTGAACAACAACCTCAACCCACCTCTACCTAGAGAGGGTAAGAAGAGCAGGGCCTCTCTGACTCACCTGTAAGGGCTTTCCATGTGTGTATCTGAGGTGCCACACAGCAGGCAAAAGAATATCAATGCTTCCTTCTAGCAGTTTCTCATCTAAATTAGCCTGAAGGCAGGGACCTGTCCCGAGCCCAGTCATTTCTGTTTACCAGTTTCACAGGCTTGGAAATTTCACTCAACCCTTCAGAGCACCAGCAGGAAAAGAAGGGAACATGGCAGGAGAAAGCCTGGCATCTGAAGGCTGGCCCTCTGTCCCTGTACTGTGGGGCTCGTCCTAGCTGCAGGGCCTGGCACTGAACAGCCTGTGTTTGGAATAAGAGTACCCACCTTCTGGGATTTGTAGGAATCTAATGTGAAGTCTATATAAAAGTGCTTTATAAATGCTTTAGAGCTACCCAGGGCTGGAAGAGACATTTTCTAAAAGAGTAACAAGTAACACACATATTACATAGTGAAAATGGATACATTTAAGGGTTCCATCCAAAGACAACAGCTTGGAAGGCTGCATGGTCACATCCATGACCCTATTGTTTTGGGGACTTCCTGGAGCTTAAGGCCGCTATAAAATGAGAATTCTGAGCCCACTTTAATTCCTAAAGGATTAAGAGTTAGAGACACCACTATTGGAGATGTGAAGAAATATAAGGGAAAGAGAAAGGAAATATAGGAGAAACCAAGGTCTGGGACTAGCTGTGCCAGGCAAGAATATAGTACTTTATGCTTCTCTCCCAACAAGTGACCAAACCTCTCCAGGCATCCATTTCTTCATAGGTTTATGGGACAACAAAATCTTCATTGGAGGGTCATGACAGAATTAACACGATGCTCTTGTTTGTTCCCTCCAAAGCTCATGTTGAAATTTGATTCTGATTGTGCTGGTATTGGGGAGGTAGTGCCTTTAGGAGGTAATTAGGTCATTAAGAGAAATTAATGCCTTTCTTACAATAGTTATAAATGAGAATCAAACCCCTTTTGCTTTTTCTTTTCCAAGTACAGTAAGCTCTTCACAATTGCATTATCTTTACTGAGAAAGTTATATGAAGGAAGCATGGTTGACTCATTATGTGGCTGAGTAGGACAAGAGGAAGATCTAAGCCATCCTTTTCATTTTGGGTATATCACCAAGGAGGCACAAAAACCTCTTTATGGGAATTTAACAAATCCAGAGTGAATCAGAACTTGAACATTGATCTCCAAAATCAAGCCAGATGTATTCTTCGGTGTTTCCCAATTAAATATGAGAGAATGGAGACTTGGAGAAATTCAGTAATTTAATGCCCAAAGTAGCATAGATAAATGCTGGTAGGGCCAGGATGCAGACCCAGTGTCACACACTGGTCTATACTGTCTGTCAGTCAAGGGCACCTGGAACAATGGAAGGCACATCAGCCTATGTTAAGTACTCTTTTCAGAAATGCAGCTAATTTTCAAGAAAACACTGAAAAATCCATGAGTCTCTCTCTCTCTTTCAGTCACCACCCAGGGAAAGCTTCTTTGGATGGGTACCCCATCGAGGTTTTCTTTCTAAGCAGTCCTCCAGGTGCGTTGCAGATACATTCACCTCAAGGTCAAATAGCCTTCTCTTTTTGTGATCAGGGATAGCCTGGTAATTTGTCATATCACATTGCACAGACGATCCTTTGATTCTTGCTAGAAAACTTGGCATTCATTCCACAGCTCTGGAGATTCCCAAGGCTGAATAATGTGAAGATTATTCCTGTAGTCAATGTGAGTACCTATAAGTCCAGTGCAAGGAGAGGAGAGGAGGGAGGCAGCAGGGCAGTGGAGACAAGCAAAGTAGGGGATGGTATGACCAAGCATTCAAGTCTCATGTGTGGACACTGCAAAGAGAGAGATGGCTTGGATTTAGCCAGATTTCTTCTTAGTAGATTAGTAAAGTGTCTAAAAAAAACTTCAGAATACACTTGGCAAATACGTTTTTTCCAAAGTCATCTAGATTTACATATGTAAAATTTTAATACATTTCTAGATATTGAGGGTCTGGTCGGTGCAGTGAGGGACAGAGCTAGCTGCAGAGATGAGAAGCCCCCATCCCAGCCTTCCAGACTGCTCTTCATATGCTTTCTCATGATTGAGCACTGTCAGGATAAGACTTTTCTATGATATTATATCTGTAACATGCACACATTACCACCCCACAAGTTGCTAAGGCTATAGACCCTCACCATGGATGGTAAAAGCCACCTCTGCAGGGTCACCACAGAGCCTCATGAAAACACAGCCATCTGGGTAGGGTATTGAAGTTCTTTCCATGATCACCACAGTCCACAAGCCCTAAGCTCCGCTGAGTTTGTACATGAGGTAAGCCCGGTCTGGGAGCCCCAGACACTGCAGTGTCACTCTGGCCCAGGTCCACAACCTAGCTCTCTCTTTTACTAGCAGTGGGAATCTGGAACAACCACCAAGAGCTCTGTGTCTCCATTTCCTCATCTGCAAGACTCATGAGCTCACCTATGTGTGTGGTGGCTTTGCAAGTGAGATGACATGGACCAAGATCCAGTCCATCACAGGTGTGCAACATTAGTTAGTTCCCATTCATTCGACCAATTTTTTCTCGGCACCTCTGATACTCCAGTTCCTAGGCTGGGTGCTGAGAAGCAAAGACAGTTAAGAGGAACTCCATCTTTCAGAGAACCCCCAAACAACAGGGGAGCTAGAGATGCACACAACTGCATTCTAAGATTCCCTAAGGAGCCCAAGAAGCACAGGTTGAGGAAGCGCCAAATAGAAGAAATGCCACTCAGATGCACACAGCCTCCAGTTGCCGTCAGGGTCCCAATACCTATGGATCTCACTGTGCTCCCTAGTCGCAGCTTTAAGAAGAGGAAGAAGCTGCCAGTGTGGTATCATTCAAACGTGGCTGGAAAACTCACTCCTTACACCTTAGACTTTCATAACTCGAAGAGGTCAAACCATAAAAATTTATTCTTTGGCAAGTCCAGAAATATGAATAAAAATGGATGAGTTTTTCTTGGGAAATGACACTATTATTTATTAGCACCTTAGTGAAAATTGGTTAATCAGACATGCCCCATTGAGAACAAAGAGCATCGTACATAGCTTCAATGTGTCCATCCCTGAGATGCTTCCACTGACTATCCTCTTAAGGCTTCATACACTCATATTTATTGGGAAGATTCTTCATATCCTACAAAGAATCTTCCTAGAATGTGTGCCTCCATTTTTATAGCATTTGTCCTTGAAATGTCTCATCAAGATGGACACAATAGTGATCACTTCCAATACAACATAAATGATGCTGGCAGCTGTGGGGCTGAGTGTTCATAGCCTAGAGTAGAAGTAAGAAACCACAGCCAGAAGCTGGACGGAAAATAAATACAGCTGCAAGACACATTCAGGTCTTTGATTCACAAGCTTTCCACCGGATGCTCTGTGTGTGTATGTGTGTGTGTGTGTGTGTGTGTGTGTGTGTGTGTGTGTTTATATTCATTTCACCAGTTACATCACTGTCACTAGATACTAGCAGTGATGATTCCCCAAAATGAATTATCTGTAAGGAAAGGAAATAGCAAGTGACTCACAAATGAAATATCACTCGTTTCTTATAATATATGTATACTGAAGTAGGTAAAATCCATTCTGTTTTAACTTAAAAGTGTCATCAGCTGAACTATGCATTCTTTTGGACCATTTTATCTGAAATAAAAATAAATAGGGAAGTGGGCATAGCAAGCAATTTATCTGTGCCTTCAGGAGGGTTGAGGGTTTGCTACACTGAGGACAGCATAATGTTTTGGTTTTTGTTTATCAATTTGACACTTCTGTCTTAGTGACTTACAAGTGCAGGGAATGAACCAGAGGCCTCCCCCCACCCCTGAAAGGACAGATGTCTCTCTAGTGAGTGTCTGGCAGGATGACTGATATCTTCCCCACACCTGCAAGGAGCAAAGATTCAAGAGAATCATGGTCAGAATTTAGGGTCCTTGAAAGGGATAGCACTTTGCTCTTGAGGAATGTGTTTTTTGGTCAAAAAACACATTCTTTTTCTATTTTGTTTTGTTTTCTAAAGCAAAGGTAGATGCTGCAGAGAGAACAGGGATCATGGGCCTGACATCCCCTGAGGGCAAATGCCATCATTTGGAAACACTCACTGGACAGTTGTACTGTCTAGTGCCGTGCAGGACACTGGGAACGTGAAGACCAGGAAGCTCTTTGTTCCAGCTGGTCCACCTCCTCACCAGACACCAAGCTTTTGTCCCTGTTTGCACACTGTCCTGAGTCCCCTTCTGCTCTCAATGTGCCCAGGGGTTCACTTCTAGTTTCCATTAATCCCCAGTGTTGGTACAGCCTCCTCTGGGAAGGCCTCACAACCCAACTTGGGCTTATGCCTGTCCTCAGCCTCCCTGTTTTTCCTGCAAGTAGATGCTTTTTCACTACATTTTCCTTACTACTCTTGCTCATCTCTCTGCCTTCAGGGCGGGCATGCTGGCTGGGTCAGGTTGAGCTGGGATCTGCCCTGGCTGGGCTGGCCATGCAGACACAGTCCCTGGGGTCATCTGGGCCTGGAACCAGGTTCCATATTTTTCTCGCAATTTTTATTTGTTCTTTTTAGTTACACATGACAGTAGAGTCCCTGATTCCATCTTAATCCCTTGCCTAACTCAGTTCCACTTTCCTCCCACCCTGTCCTTACTTCAACCCCTGACCCTCTGGCTTATATATGAATTTGAATAATAGCCATGTTATACGGTACTTGTTGGTGTAGAAAATAATGTATGCTGTCATGTGTGTCCATCTCCTAGGTCATCTTATAGCTTCATTGCTCCCAGGGAGTCTGGAGTAGGAGGCTTGTTTCACCATTCCAGTGATAGGAGGACCTAAGTTGCCTTCTCAGCCCTAAGAGCTGCGTGCTCCTCCCCTTGTCTGACTCCTTCATGCCCACCATCTATCTGGGGACCCCATTTCTCTCTCCCCAGGAATCTACCTGATACCATTCATCTGATGTTAGCTTTTATGGTGAAACTGACTCCTACAATAATGGCCATCAGGTTATGTGTCAACCTAACACACTCACAAACACACAACCATACACAGACACACATGCATATACAATAGCATAAACAGATGCAAATACACATTCTCACATACATATAGATGCACATACAAATAAACATGCACCCATGTGCATATATACACATGCACACACATATAGACACATATCACATGCAAATATATGTTCACACCCATACTCATATGCACATGCACATACATCTGCACATAAGCACATGGATATGTCTATACACAACACACATTCACATACACTGACATACATACACATACACTCCCAGTTCCCTTAATTTAAAGTGCTCTTTTCCTGCTTTGCTAGCATATCCAAAATGTAGGATGAAACCAAATATATGGTAAGTGCAGAATGAAGATCAAGTCCATTGCATTTGATTTCTAAAATAGCCAAGTTTTCCAGGGCAGAGGACATGACTCATGTCCTCAGCACTGCTTTCACAGGCTCCCGGGCAAACCCAAATGGACTCTTTTTGCGGGGTGGGGGGGAGGTACCAGTGATTGAACTCGGGAGCACTCAACCACTGAGCAACTGAGCCACATCCCCAGCCCTCTTTTTTTGAATTTTATTTAGAGACAGTTGCTTAGCGCCTAACTATTGCTGAGGCTGGCTTTTAACTTGCAATCCTCCTGTCTCAGCCTCCAGAGGTACTGGGATTACAGGCATGCTCCACCATGCCCAGCCCAACTTTCCTTATAAGGAAAGTTTATTCCACCATTGAGCTTACCAAGGTTCTTCTTCAGAGAAATCTTTCAAACATTATTTCCGATGTTGTTCATAGTCAGTAGCAGAGTCAACAAAAAGATGTTTCTGTGTCTTTATGAAAAATACATCACTTTATTTCTCATTTCCCATAGAGCTTAAATTATTTAAAAAATAGCTAGGGCCTGGGAGTTCAGAGATACAGTGCTTGCCTAACTGTACCAAGGCTCTGGGTTCAATCCAAGCACTGCTAAATAGATAAATAAATAAATGAAAACATGGTGAGTACACATCATTATACATTTTTCCAAACTCATAGGAACTAGAGAAGTATAGAAATCATCCAGCTACAATCAAAACTTGTGTCAGCTCATCTCCATTATTTATAAAGAAGAGACTGTGTGTGGAGTTGAGATATTCAAGTGGATTAAGACAACATAGAGAGGCTAAAGAAAAGGCTAGAGAGAAGGTTGTCTTGTGGGGATGTAGTGAAATAGAGACACTGTTGTATCTCCCAAAGAATTGCTCTCACAGGGGCTTGTACAGTATGTGCAAGGATGTTTGCTGTAATGTGGGACAAGCAACCTATAAACCCATCCAGACTAGAGAGCAATAAATGATCATGATGCTTCATGCTGCTGAATACCATGCAACTGTGATATGCAGCAGGTAAAGTGAGCTCCAAGTTGTTATAGATGATAAAAGCCATAGGTAGAAAGGTGAAAAATGACCTTATTGATAGAATACACACATACTTATGGGAACAGATAGTTCTTGTGTTTAAAACCAATCAAGATATCTGGAGGATAAATTTTACTGGGAATTTAGAATGCAGAAGAATGATTTTCACATTGTCATTGTGTTTTGGAATTTTGGAATGATAATGTTTTCATATGTTACTTCTATAAATTATTAAAAAATGTTTACTACAGATAAAAATTTTGCAAAACAAAATTTTAAAAATTTTAGTAATAAATTACTGAATATCTACTGCATTTGAAAGACTAAATTTAAGTTCTGATATTCATTCATTAATGGGCAAAGTAAATATGGCATCTTATTTCTCATGAGTGAAACTCTGAGGCTATCAGAGTTAAGGAATTTGCTCAAGGTCATAAGGATAGGCTTGCCACCCAGGGTTTCCAGCTCTGTGGCCTGGGCTTTTTCTTTCTCATTCACCCATTCTTTAGTCAGATGCACCATGGTGGTGCTGATATTGTCAAAAACATAAAACTTTACTGGTGATACTCTATCATAAAATGCTTTGAGACAGAAACAGGAGGGGCTTCTCAGTGCAAAGCTAGGATATCATCAAAACTTATTCCTGGAGTCTTCCCATTTTTATTTTAGAAGCTCTACTAAAATCTCTTTAAACTGCTTGCTCCCCCTAGGTCCTACTTCAAACTCTCACTCAAAAGCTTGTATTCTTAGACATTGTCTGGGTTAAACGGTCAATGCAGAATATGAACTTATTATTTTCCTTTCATCACATTAATATTTACAACGGACTTATATTTTGTACACTATGCTAGATGATGGGCCAAATGCAGAGAAGTAACAGCTCTTACCTTTAAGGAGCTTAATGTGACTGGGAAGCAGTTTAGGTCCCATTAAGTTCAAATGTACTCATTCATGTACATATAAATGTAACTATGTGCTAGGAAGAAGGCCACATTAAAAGCTTTTAGGAGTTTAAGATAAACCAAAAACTAATTGAGCCTCTATTACATTCAATCTTTTATTATTTAGAAAACTAGTAATTGAGGAACACTTAACTCTGCGACAGATGCTTTGCTAAGTGCCCAGCAAGCTGATGCGCAATACACAGCCTTTACTCTTCCAGGCATTCACAGTCCAGTGAGACCTGGAAGGTCAACTGACAGTGGCATATGCTTAACTTCTCCTGGAGTGGAACATCTGCAGTTAGTATACTATGGAGGGAGGCAGAGTATACCAAAGAGCAATATAGTTCAGCCATATTTCCTGAACAGCACCCATTAAGACTGGCCTTCATCATCCTCCACTTTTTTCAGGATCTGTCCTGAACACCCACCCTAGCATGCCACAGAGCGATCCCTGCCCTGACACTGTCCTCATCAAAATCACCCAAATGCTTTCATGTGTTCCAGGGCAGATGCAGACTCACAGTCCTGAGTGATCCCAACCCTACTTGATTAGAGTGAAGTCTTTCTCCAGCTGTGCTCTTTAAACTAAATAAGCAAAACTACTTTCTTATCTGGTATTAGCCTTCCCCAGCCCCAAGAGCAAATTCTTGCCATAGTAGAAGGCCCTACAATTTTATCTACTCATAATTTTCTTTCTAGCTCACGACTCACCTCTTACTTTGGACCCCATGTATGCCTGCCTGGTCTACCTTCATGGAAGAATGTGTTTCTTTACAAGAGTCTGAAAATCCAACACAGGGAAGTTGTTGGGGTGATTTGTGAAATGCTTGACCCCAACTCCATGATGTTTAATAAGATCACTATCTGACTCTATAGCAAAGTTGCCAATATGGAAAAATAGTCTTAACAGAAATATCACAGATCAATAACATGAAGAATACTATGTAACAAAGGCATCAAATAACAAAATGATGAGATTTTCACTAAAATGCCTTCTAACATTGCTCACACTTTATAAAAGTAGCAATATCTATTATAAATAATGCAAAGGCTTGGCATCCCCTGAGCTTTCTGTCATCAACCAGGACTGAATTGCAGAGTGAAAATATTTCATTTGAGGTACTCTGTACACAGCTATATATTTGTCAATATTTTTATAGCTCTTAAGACTCCATGAATATAATCAGCTCTGTATCCTCTCATAGACTGAGGACATCAAAGTATATGTAAAAAGGCAGGTCCAATGATACTCTCTTTCCCGTTATTACAGTGACAACATTCGTGCCACTATAGTTAAGGTCTGCTGGCAGTTTTATTGGGTATAACGCTATGGAAGTTTATAAGTTGGCTATGAGGAAAAAAAAAAGTTCTTCTGGAATAAAGCTTGTCATGCTAGGTTACATTCTTTAAAAACAATTTTTAAAACAATTTGATATGGCCATTTGAAAAGTGACACCATTTTATGAGGGTTAAAAATGATTTGGTTCATTAGATTGCTCTGTTGCGAGAAATTCTATACCTTCTTAACCTTTACCAAAAATAAGAACTGGAACATCAAAAACAACTCCCTCAGCACCTCTTTCACACAGATATATTCTGAAAGGATAACTCTCAGAAAAAAACACTGGATCTTAGAACCGAGAGAGAGAATAGGGACATTTCTTTTATCCATTTTCCTGTAATATTATTTAATTGAGTGAGGTAAAAATCTAATTTTAAAGTCATTCTGTGGATAAAAAGAAAATAAAATACCCTTATCCATCTCCTGTCATCACTTCTAAGTTTCTACACTTTGTTGCAAGAAATATATTCTGTATTTAAACTCTTCCCACATCATGGTCCTCCAGGCTTCACTTCATCATACAGTTCAGCAGAGTCTTCCAGAAGTTGTTCTGAAACACCCAATACTCAACTCATCAGCTGGCTCCACTAACTTTCCACAAAAATGGATGGATGGATGGACAGATGAATGGATGAGTAGATGAGTGGTTGGTTGGGTGGATACATGGATGGATACATGCAGCACTCAGTTGCTGGGGCTTTGAAGTAAGACAGACAGCTTGAATTTGAGGAAGTCAATCTGCCTTTCTGTGTGCTTAAATTTCGGCTTCAACAACAAACAGATCACAATTGCCGAATTACACACTAGCTCTGATTATTCAACCAGATAATGCACATGGGAAGCATTAACACAGAGCGCGGCTTAGCTCAGGCACTAAGAGCATTTACACTGCTGCCATTGTATCCCCATTGTTACTATGATAAGCATGTTAAATTTTACTCTCCTTTGACCATTGATCTTTACTGACCCTTAACACTTCCATGCAAAACATCTTTATCTTCCTGCCACGTACAATCTTTCTAGTTCCTGATTATTTCACTCTCTTTTCTATACTTCTCCCCAAACTCTCATTAAACACACAAAGTCTACACATCTCTCTTCCCTCTTCATTGAGCAAGGGCTCAAGTCTCCAGCAGGCCTTCTTGGTGGGGCTCTGATTCAGAGCTCTCTCTGCACACCATGACTTGGCATTGAGTGAGATTTCACCCTAAATGTGTGATACTGGGCACAGAGCTCTAGCTTCACTCCAGGACTTCAAGTCTGTTAGGCTTTCCATGGACAACCAGGGATCAGGTCTGGAAACAAACTACATTTGTCTTCTAGAAATCAGATGTTTGCATGGATGAGGCATGGTTTGCTAAATTAGTTTTCCTGACCATAATTGTTTGTTATGTAGCTAATAAAGGTGTAATTACTTTGAAGAACACCCTTCCACCTCCTAGATGATCTCTAATAGGAGCAAGGGTCTTTGGTCCTTTTGGTCTTTATCTGGTGTATGTCCATAGGACAGATACCAAATATATCACTTTTAAAATATATCTCCACCAGACTTTTCTGCATCCAATTAAATGTAAGGGGAAATAAATGAATTATAAATAATTAAATGTAAGGGGAAAAGCCATACCTGATTTACCTTTAAAGGGTATCCTGGCATTTAATGCCAGGCACATTGTGAGAAGTAAAACAGAGGTGGGGGGATTGGAGACTGTCTTGTACCCTAGTCTTATGAATAAATTTTTAGATTCAACATAAATTTCAGGAGGCCAGTAGCTTGGTCCTTGCCTATCACAACTCAAAGTCTCTTATATTTGGTCCCTTGGCATTTCTGCACTCATCTATTGCTGCCTATACCACAAAACTAGAACTGAAAAATCCCACTTCTTAGCAAAGCAGATGAAGCAGCAGTTGGCACTCTAATGATAATCTTGAATATGGGCCAAAAGGAATGAGGCCAGCTGAACTAACCAAGCTGAGGCCATGTTCTCATATGTGCTTATGTCCTGCAAGGGCAAAGAAGTCCTCCCAGGACCTGGAAACAACCTGGAAAAGAATGGTAAAGAAAACTTGTCCACCCCAATACCAAACCCTATGAACTTATGAATTTTTTTGGTGATGGGCCCAAGTTTATCTCATTGGTCCCCCAGTGCTAAATAATCTCAGTGTTTCTAGAAGAGCCTCAGGATACCAAGATGTAGCCCTTGCATGTCTGCAGGATGCATGGCTACTCTGTAATGGGACATGTGAGTAGACATGGAGCAGCGTGGGTCACACTCATGGATTTCATTCAGAAATAAATCAGATTGCACTGCTACAAGAGACTTTGAATCATGTTCTTTGTTTAAAATCCAATCTGTTTTAGTCTATTTTCTGTTGCTGTAACAGAAAACCTGTGATCAAGTCATTTATAAGGATAAGTTTATTTAGCTCACAGTTCTGGAGGTGGGGATCAAGGGGTTGCATCTGCTTGGCTTCTGGTGAGGGATTTGGGTTTTTCCATGCATGGGAGAAAACCATAAGGGCAAATATGTATGTGCAAGGAGAGGAGGAGACAAAGGAGGCCATCTTGTTTTTTTATAACAACCTGCTTTCATAATAACAAGCCCATTCTCTTGGGAACTTTATTAATCCCTTCCCGATCCAAACACCTCTCAGTGGCCCCACCACCCAACTCTGCTGCACTGGGGAATTAAACCTGGGCATAAGTTTTGGTAGGGACAAGTCACATCCAAACCATAGTAAATGCAGATTTTCTAGCTGTGAGTAATGTATCATAGTGATTTAACATGCTAACAATTAGAGAAACCCAGTGGAAAGTATATGGGAGTCTAATGTCACTGAAAATTGTAAATCTAAAACTGCTCTAAAATCTTTAAAAGTTTATTTGAAAATAGTCTATTTTCTCTCAGATTTTTAAGTGTATATTGTTCACTTATTTTTCAAAATTAAAATAAGGTTATATGTACAATGTTGATTACTACCTTTTAAAGTCAGCTGTTATAAAATATTTGCAAACATTATTTTAATGGCATGATCATGATTATTAAACAGATACACAATTGCTTCATTGCACATGTTCCTATGTCAAATACTTCAAAATAATAGAAGAATGCTTTATGGTAGCTTTGATTATATGGAGACCCACACTGCACCAGTATTGATTTCCTTCCTTAACTAATGCTCAGAGGTGAATGATCCTTTCACGTTGTGTTGCTGATGGTAAATTTGGCCTGGATTTTACTATCTAGGTTAATTCTTTATAACATATCATTCTGTGATTTGACTTCCCTTTGACAATGGTCCTCAGAAGTTTCTTTCTGTTATTTAAACCAGAGGAGGTATAAGAATTACCTGAAGAATACACTGTACAGCTGGAGTATTGTACTTATCAAGCCAGACACCAACTTAGATACTGGGTTACACTCAGTCTCCCAGCATAGTAATCCTGGAACTGGGGTCAGATTCCCACAGGCATTACTAGAGAAAGAGAGATCATTTGAGAGATGACCTTAACCTCAAAGACTCCAACCAGGCTATCCATTTGCCTCTAATTAATGGCTCTCACATGCAAAGCTGCCATTTAATATGGCCTTTGTTACTGCTCACTGCTCATAAAAAAACAGTCTTTCCATCCCTGGCAATCCAGGCAGGCGAGAGATGAAACCAGCTCTTGACTGAATTCAGGCTACAGGCTGCTGACACTGATCTCTGATTAATGTATATCAAGAGAGATCATGGCATGTCACAGAGAACACAGTTGACATAGCCAGAGAACAGAAAGATCATGAGAACAATACATCCCTGACATCTTTCTTGCTGAGACACCTCCATAGGATCATTTAGTCTGGGTGCCAGAATCACTTGCCTATAAGTAAAATCCTCCTTCCTCCTTTCAAGGTAAGAATGCTGTGCTGGCTACTTCAAGTCGCCAGCAACAATTTTGCTTGTATAGTAGGTTTTGCAGATGCCATGTCTTGGATGCAATCTTTGAGTGATAAAATTGAATTGCTGGCCTCCTTCTGCATGTCCATTTTGTGCCCTGCTGGGGGATAACTTAACAGCTCACCCCCTCCTAGTTCATCCCAACTTCACCTCTCTCAAAGTTTCATTGGTGATTGCCAGTGAAATGTATTTCTTGATGCTCATTTTTTTTCCTTTTGGTCATTCCAAATTTGTATGGGATAGAGATTGTTTCTCATCCCGAGTTATAATCTACTGTAACTGTTACCTGACAAGAGTCTTTTAAGTGGAATTGCTCTTGTTACTGCTATAATAAAATCCATCGAGAAGATGAAAAGCTAGCCATTACAGGCTCATCTCCTCCTCTTTGCAGGTGAGATTCTCACACGTTAGAAAGTTTTACAGCACATTAACATTTTTAATGTTATCCCAGGTTTGCAGTTTTAATAGCCAGGAGAGCTCTTGAAAGCCTGAGTGGAGAGCCCTGAAGCTGAAACAGAGCTGCAATGATGCAGGTCCTTCTCTCCCAGCAGGCAGGGGCGCTATGGCCCTGCAGAATCTACAGACTCTTTCACTGTCTGGAGGACCAACTTGTGCAAAACTAACACAAATTAACATGATTTCCAAGCATTTCTGGGCCTACAAAGGGGTGACTGAGGAGAGGGGAGAAAGTCTGCCCAATAAAAGATGGTCTGGGCTAAACTGTGGAACCAACCTAGATGCTCTCCGATAGATAAATGGATAAAGAAACTGTGGCATATATACACAATGGAATATTACTCAGCAATAAAAGAGAATAAAATTATGGCATTTTCAGGTACATGGATGGAGTTGGAAAATATCATGCTAAGTGAAGTAACCCAATCTCAAAAAACCAGATGCTGAATGTTCTCTCTGATAAGTAGATGCTGATCCATAATGTGGGGAAGGACATGGGAAGAATGGAGGAAATTTGGTCACAGGGATGGGAGGGGGGAGGGGGCAGGGGGACAGTAAAGATGGTGGAATATGATGGACATCATAGCCCTAGCTTTATGTATGACTGCATGTATGTTGTGATTCTACATCACATACAACCAGAGAAATGAAAAGTTGTGCTCCATCTGTGTACAATGAATCAAAATGCACGCTGCTATTATGTATACCTAAGTAGAATAAATAAATAAATTAAATTAAGAAAAAAAGAAGATGGGGGCTGAGGTTGTAGCTCAGGGGCAGAGTGCTTGTCTCGCACGTGTGAGGCACTGGGTTCAATCCTCAGCACCACATAAAAATAAGTAAACAAAATAAAGACACTGTGTCCATGTATAATTAAAAAATATTAAAAAAAAAAAGAAGATGGTTTGGGAAGCTCTTGGAAGAGGATATCCAATTTGTAGCCATGGACTCTATCTTATGTTAAGAAGAGTTCTATGCCTCATCTGTGCTCAGCAGTAGATATCACCATGTGTGCCCTTCTTCATACTGGGTCTGCTCATACAGCAGCATCTTGACCTGCAAGGGGCTTTTAGGGGAAGGCCAGAAGATGCCCAACTGGGAACCTTTAGAGACACACAGGACACAGAGGCAGGACATTCCTACTTGGGGGCAGGTTTGACACTGTGCCCAAGAAAGTTTTTATAGCTGCCTTTAAGTGCCTCAAAGGTGGAATAGATACTCTCCAGGCAGCAAATGGTTATTGAAAGTAGAAAGAATGTTATAAGAAAAATTCAAGCATTGAGGAAATGTATCAGGCATGTCCACTCTCATAAATGGTTTTGTATGGCTGGATGTGAACAGCAGCATCTCCTCAGGTGCAAAGAGGACTAGAATTCAATCTGTGGCCCAAAGAAGTAAGAAGCCTGGCTAATACTGCCCAGCAGGTCACTGATGCAGGCACCCATGGAGGTTCTCACCTGCCTCAAGCACCAGGACTGCCCATTGCCCTGTTGCAAATCTGAGGACATAGTTTGGATGAAAAATTATAGATTTATCTTTCTTATAGGGAGCGTGGCTGCCAGTCAATCTTTCTGCAAAGATCTACCTCTGGATGCTAGTTCTGCCTCCTGGAGTCTGAAGCTCCTTCTTTTCACGTTTCCCAGGTCTGCCTTGCATCTATGCACACACCAGACCTGCTCTGCCCTGGCCTTCTTACCCACAAGTCATGTCATCCTTGGTCCTATTTCTCACTTTCCCTAAAGCAACCCAATCCACCTGCTGCTTAGCTAGGTATCCTCTTTGGAACTCATCCTCAAGCCTAATTTAGCTCCTACCACATTGGCTCCAGTGTTGGGGTTGGGGCTTTCTTGATGGGACCCCAGAGTCCCTATCTGTGCTTCCTGTGACCTCCCCTCATTAGGCTTGAAGCATTAAGGAAGGGACCCCAGTTGCTTTACATCCCAAGTTGTTCCTCAATTTCACTCAGTCTCCTTCACGAGAAGAGCTTAGAAAAACCTTGTTGAAGAGATAAAGAAATAAATGATTTCTCATGCCTTCTGTCCTGAGTTTAGGATCCATTTCTCCCATCCTTTTGCTCCTAATCCCTATCATACTAGTTCAAAATACAAGTATATAGCCAGCAAAAGCCTGCTGATTGGCTGACACCTGGACCTAGAAATGGCATTCCACAGGGACCCAGGCAGAAACACATATCCTGCACCTATAGGCAGAAACTTCTTCCGTAAGTTAGAATCAGTACTGCTTAGCATCAGTAATCAGAACACTAGGGCTCAAGGATTCTCTTTACTACTTGGGAGCTGCATGACTTTGGAAAAAATCACTTAACCTTCTAGACTTTAGCTGTTAAAGGCTAAGATAATATGCCTTGATTTTCTCTGGATGACTTAAAGAATCATGTCATCCCCTTTCTTCACTCCAAGTCCTCCACAGCCCCCTGTTGCTCATAAGATAGCTTGGAGCTAAAGGCCTTCCAGGATTCTAGACAAAATGTCAAGTGCAGGAACTTACAGTGCCACATCATGCACCCGTTCTCTGGAGCTCACCTTGCTCCCACCTGGTGCTCTCTTCTCAAGTGCACTTGAAGTAATACATGTGTTACATGTGTGCCACTGCCTCCATACTCATCCCTATCCTCTCCGAGGACATGAACTTCCTCTTTGATCCTTTACACCCATACAAGGCACCTATCATGCTGCACACATGTGCATCCTTGGCTGGGCACTTCTCCCTCTGGAGGCTCTCTGAGGAGGCAGCCATAGGTCCATGGCCATGCTTAGGGGGCCTGGGCGTAATAGGAATTTAATCAGTCCTTGAGGAGTGGAACCTACAGTTGAGACTTTGTTTATGGTTTGACTAATTTCCTCTACCCTGTGACCCAGAACTTGGAATTTTGGAGTAGTCAGAGTTTCCAATCTTCTACTCTTATTGTTCATTTCAAACAGGAGCAGGACGTAGGCCAGGCAGTGCTGGGGCCAGACCCAGGCCTTTCTAATTCATGATGGGGGCCTCTCATTCTCTGGGGGGGAAAAAAAAGGAAAACTCTTGAACAAAACCCTCTCAACAATGATCTTTGATGCAGTTTTTGTGAGAGACTGTGTCTTTTTATTTTCTTCCTCTCTTGACTCCTAGTTCAATTTTATAAATGAATTATTTGTTAAGAAAAAATAAATACTACACAACATAAATTGCAAAGTGGCACCATGATTTATAAGGAGAAGAATCCCTTTAAGTGGCCCTAGCTTTCTCAAGCTATACCTGCTGTATAAGTACCAATGAAGGAAAACATGGGGGCCCTTTCTTCTTGCCTAAGAGTCATCCCTGAAGGAAGGAAGGAGGCAGTGTCTGCACCCAGTATCCGCTGTGTGTCTGTCAGCACCCAATTTGCAGCATAGGAGAGTACGCTCCACTTACAGATAATGGACCATGCTCAGAGAAGATCTGGGCTTCCCCAAGCCCAGAAATCCATGTGTCCTCTGCAAAATTCAGGATTGGTAAAGAGCATGGAAGGGCACCCAGCCACTAAAAGGGATTGCGTGTCCCAGTGCAAGCTTGCACATCCCAAACTCCTACTTCATGGGCTCAGTCTTAACTGAGCAATTGCTCCAAAATGGGAGATATAGGACAGCTCGAATCAAGGATTCCAGGGCAGGAGCAGGCTGGAGGCTCCAAATTCCTTTGTGAGTAGCATGACTTTTCTGAAACAGATCCTGAAAAGGAGGGAGTCAGTCTCTTTCTATAGGAAGATGAAGACACAGACAAGGCCTATGTGGGCAGAAAATCAATGCCTCGAATTCAGTTAGAACCTATGTTGTCATGCCCTTCCTGTCCTCAGAAGAGCAGCAGAGAAAGTACTGTCAGAGCTGTGGGTGGGGAAGGAAATACTTGAGATTTCAGTATGATCTCTATAATATCAGAGAAGGAATCATCCTGCAGATGTGGAGAGAAGGCATGGATTCAACCCATGCCACAGAAAGGAGAGAGGCCTGGCTCATGCCTCCTATGCATACCAGGTCACTGTCCTCCAAAGGACCGCCTGTTACACTGTTCCCAAGTTCAGAGTCCTTCACCTTCACAGGCCTCACCCCAGTCACACTGGAAAAGCCTAGGAGACACACAGACAGGAAGGTATGGAGCAGGTGGTGCTGAGGGCTCAGCCAGGCTGCAAGGCCAGCACAGGAAAGTGGGAAGGAAGGACAGTCCAGGCATGAGACTCAGTCCAACCTCTGCCACTGCTCAGAATGAACTGGAACCATGTATGTGTGTGGTTTTCACAACTCTAATGCAAATATATATGTGTGTGTGTAATATACACACACACACATATACATATACATATATTCTTTCTATATAATATATATACACACACAATTTTTTGATAAAATAATAATTGAGAAAAATCTATAAGCCATTTGGTAGAAGGCTTAAACTGGAAAGGACTGCAATTGAATAACTAAATGAGACCATGCACCAAAGATAGTCTCTGTCTACACAAAAAAAAAAAAAAAAAAAAACAGCTAAAAACTACTTTCAACATATCTCTTTATTAGGTTGTGTGTCTGCCCTGTAAATAATATTGTATGTAAAATAAAAATGATGCTATAATAAAGCAACCAATTACAATAAACCAGACCAGGACCTAGGAAACTCAGAATTCTTGAGTAACATAACCTTACTCAAGGTTAGTTAATTTTGCTTTGCAAAATTGACTAAAATAGACATAAGTTAAAGCACAAAATTAACATGTCTTTTCTAATATCAAACATGTTTCATTAGGAAGAAAAATCATCCTGCCTATTCCTACACCTTGTGTATTTAAATTTATACCCTCATCAGTAAAGTTCCACATGTTGTCACTCAGGGATTTGTTAAAATTTAATAAATGTCTTAGGTGCTAAATATAAGTCTGAAAACTAAACACTGACCAAAATGAGCTTGGCTGGGGGTGTGTCAAAGAGAGAAGAGGAGACATTAAGAAAGGCACTTGAGGGAGTTGGGAATCAGTGAAGGGCAGCTTCTGGGTAGCCAGGGGGACTCCCGGAAGACACGAGGCAGATTTAATTAATGGCTTCTGCAGACACGTCCTGAAATGAAATGTCAACTGATGGCTGTGCTTCACAGGAAGGGCACTCTTTGATTTTGCTCACATATCCATTTGTTGAAATAGTAAGAAAGCAGAAAAGAATGATCATTGCAGGTCAACCTGAAGTCTAAAGATTGGCACAGAAAGGCATGGTCTGGAAAATGAGATCTCAGGGGCCTGTGCGTCTACTCCTTAGTCCCCTACATTTTTTCTTTCCTTTTATTTTTATTTTTGTTTGAACAGTTAAAGAAACATAACTTGCATGTGATAAAGTTCGTCAACTTAAAGCGTACAAATCAACTGATTTTAGTATATCCACAGAGTTTTTCAGCCTTGATCTTAATCTATTTTAGAGCATTTTTTATAACCTCCCTCCAGGACAAACCCATATCAGCAATTACTTCCCTTTCCTCCAGCCAACTCTCCCCACCACTAGGCAAACATTAACCTACTTTCTCTCTCTGTGGATTTCCTTTTTCTGGAATTTCATAAAAATGGAATCATTCAATATGCCGTCCTTTGTGACTGCCTTCATTCGCTCAACGTGTTTTGAAGGTTGATGCATGTTGCAGAATATATTAGAACTTCATTCCTTTTGCTGGGTATGGTGACACAAACCTGTGATTCTAGCAATCATGGAGGCTGAGGCAGAAGGATCACAAGTTTGAGGCCAGCCTCACAACTTAGCTAGACCTTGTCTCAAAATAAAAAAGTAAATAAATAAAAAGGTCTGAGGATGTAGTGGTACTGCACTCCTGTACCACAAAAAATTTAGAAGTAAACGGAACTTCATTGTTTTTTATGACTGATAAATATTCCATTATGTGTATAAATCAAATTATATTTATCCATCAGTTGATGTACATTTGAGTTGTTTCCACTTTCTGGATATTATGAATAAATTTGTCACAAGGAATTCATGAACAAGATTTTTTTTTTAATGTAAAAATTTCTCACTTATGTTGGGTAAATACCTAGCAGTGGAATTGCTGGGTCATGTGGCAACTCCATGTTTACCTTTCTGAGGAACTGCCAAACTGTTTTCCACAGGTGCTGCACCACTTTACATCCATATCAGAAATGAACAGAAGTTACTATTTCTCTTCATACTTTCAAATACTTGTTATTTTCCATTTTTAAAAACTTATAACCATCCTAGTGTGTGCGAAGTGGTACCTCTGTGGTTTTGATTTGCATTTCCTTGATAAACAAGAATTTTGAGCATCTTTTCACATGCTTGCTTGCCATTTATGTTATCTTCTTTGAAGAAATGTCTATTCAATTTCTTTGTTCATTTTTAAATTGAACTATTTGGTTGTTTTGTTATTGAATTGTAGACATTCTTTATATATTCTTTTTTTTCTTTTTTGTATTTGTGTGTGCTCTCAACCTCAAATTTCAGACTCATAAATAAATTGTTACTAAGTAGTGAATCAGCTATTTTCAAAGTACACATATCATATCATGTCATTTTGCCATGAACATTCAAAATATGGGATGACAAAGCATAATTTTTTAAAGGGAAAATTGGGGCTGGATTAGTTAATATTCCATTTTGACTGAGAATGTATACCTCAGTCCTAATAAGTTTCTGATTTTCACTGGGATTTAGGATTACGACCCAGATACCTCCAAGTCAATGACCATAATCACCTCTTCATTACACCATCAAGTAAGGGGAACTATGATAGAAGTAGGGTGTTTTGCTCTACCTGTTGCATGAATCCCTGGGAACAACAGCTCTGAAGGGAGTCCAAGTCTGTAGAAACGTTAAATTTTTCTTGCAATTTGGTGTTAAATGTCCTTTATAGAAAAAACATGCTGAGGTTGTTTTAGCCATTTCATATCTGGGATAGGTCTAAATTGTAGAGATGTAAAAGTTAAAACTACCAACAATTGCAATGAGTAGAAAATTTCTATTGGAGATGATGAAAAAGTTCTGAAGACAGGTGGTGGTGACAGTGGCAGAATATTCTAAAGGTGTGCTTCTCAGTGCCTATCATGATATTTTATTCTAGTAAGCTCTGCAAGGTGGGTATGTATTCTGTATATTAAGCTCTTATAAGATATAAAATATAAAGGTATTTTCTCCCACTCTGCAGGTCTTCTCCCTAGCTCTTGGCAGTGTTTATTCATGCACAAAGTTTCCATCTTTGATAAAAGTCAGTTCAGTTCATCCGTTTCTTCCTTTGTTGCTCACACATTGGTGTCAAATCTAAAATATTCATTGCCTAATCCCAAATCACAAAGATTTAGCCCCATATTTCTTTTAAGTTTTATAGTTTTACCTCTTTTATTTGGTTTTCTGATTCACTTTGAGTTAATTTTTTTAGTACAATGTAAAGAAGTCCAACTTCATACTTTCAATGTAGATATCAAATTGTCCCATGATCATTTGTTATAAACACTATTGTATCCCCCACATTGAGTTGCTAGCATCCTTGTCAAAAATAAATTGACCATAAATGCAATGGTTTATTTCTGATCTCTCAGTATATTTTATAGATCTATATGTTTAGCCTATGCCATTCCACACTGCCTTGATGATTGCAATTTGGCAATAAATTTTTAAATTGAGAAGCATCCTTTTCTGTTCTTTTTCAAGATTATTTGGCTATTCTGGGTCCTTATAATTTATATGAATTTTAATATCAGCTTATCAATTTCTACAAAAGAAGAAAACAAAAAGTAAAAATTTTAATAGGCAGTTAATTTAATAGGGATTTTAATAAGCATTGAGTTGGTTTTATAGAACACTTTGGGAAGTATTGCCACCTAAACAATATTAAGTGTTCCGATCCATGAACATGAGATATCTTTCCACATATGTATATTTTCTTTCATTGCTTTCAACAGTGTAATTTTTAATGTACAAGTCCTGAATTTCTTTTATTTAATCCAATCTTAAGTATTTTATTCTTTTCAAGGTTGTAGCAAGTTAATTGTTATTCTTAATTTCAATTTTAGATTACCATTACTAGTGCATAGAAATGCAATTTATTTTTTCCAAATGTTTATTGTGGTGAAATGTATATAACATAAAATTTACCACCATAATTATTTAAGTGCACAATACAGTGACATACCGATGACCTTTAGTTATCATCATCTATTTTGTGTATATTTTCATGTTGTAAAACTGAAAATCTGTACCCATTAAACAGTTACTGCCCCTCCTCTCGCCTCTGCTAACTACCATTTCACTATCTGTCTCTATAATTTTAACTATTCTAGGAACCTATAACAAATGAAATCATGCAATATTTGTCTTTTGGTGACTTGCTTATTTTATTATCATAATTATCCATGTGGTAGCATATGTTGGAATTTCTTTCTTTTATAAGGCAGAATAATATCCCATGGTAGACACATACCATATTTCTCATTTGTTCATCTATCAATGAATATTTGATCTGTTTTCATATTTTAGCTATTGTGAATAATGCTTCAATGAACTTGAATACATAAATATCTCGTTCACACCTTATTTTCAATCATTTTGGCATATACCCAGAAGTGGAATTGCTAAATCATGTGGTAATTCTATGCTTCCTTTTTTTTTTGAGAATCCACCATATGTTTTTCCAAAGTAAAGTTATAATTTTACATTTTTATTAACATAAGTGTTTCTATTTTTTTCCAAAACTTTTTATTTCTGAGGTTTCATTTTTAAATATTTATTTCAATGTTTAAAAGTGGTATCCCAAACAAAATCCACATGCAAAAAAAACTTAAGCTAGATACTTTCCTAACACCATATACAAAAATTAAAGTAAGTTGAAGAGCTAATTGCAATACTTAAAAACTATAAAACTCCTTTTAAAACAACTTAGTACAAAATCTTCACATTATATTCAACAATGATTTCTTGGGTATGACACCAAAAGCACAGAAACAAAATAAAAAATAGACAAATTGTACTTCATGAAAAATATTTGAATCAAAGACAACATCAATACAGTAAGAAGACAAGACACAGAATGTGAGAAAAAGTTTGCAAATCATGTATCTGATGAGAAATTAATATCTATAATATACAAGGAACCTCTAACACTCCCAGCAAATAAACAAACAATTCAAAAATGGAAAAAATGGCTTGAAGAGACATTTGTTCATGTATGTAAAAGGCCAAGAAGTACATGAGAAGATATTCAACATCACTAAGAATTAGGGAAATGCAAATCCAAAATGCAATTGATTTTTGCATTTGATCTATTCTACAAATTTCCCAAATTTCTTTATTTGTGGTTCTGTGGTATTTTTAGTGGAATCTAGGTTTTTCTACATACAAGATCATGTCATATGTGAACAAAGACAGCTTTACTTCTTCATTTTCCAATCAGGATCCCCTGTATTTCCTTTTACACCCCCCCCCCACTACCGATGCCCTGTCTATACCGGAGTAAATACTATCTTTTATTCCTGGAATGTTAACTGTAAACCTTAATATTGGTATCATTGTAGAGGACAGATACTCAATGAAGTTTTATTATTTATTGCAGAGCATGTATTGAAAGGGGTATTTGGAGGGGAGAAGCAAGAAATAGATAACTGACACATTACAATGAGCTCTTCCTCTAGGTGGTAAAGGAAAATAACATTGATATTTGAAAAACTGATACAGTTTTCTTATCTATTATATATTTTAATTTTTATGACCTTGAAATGATAGACATTCAATGGAAGCATAGAAACTACAATTGTTGGTCCCAAACCATGCACATATAGCAGGGTGCCATCTCTCACTTCCTTGGACTCCACTGAGATCTAAATGTGTGCTCTTACCATTGTATCACATTGTCTTAAGCCAGTATTTTTTACAAAGACTAATTACTTATGGAGGGGTCCAGAGGGAAGAAATAGAAATGCTTCCCCAAAACTACTAAGAGGGAAGAAATAGAAATGCTTCCCCAAAATTTATAGCAAAGGGATGAGAACATCCAATGTCTTCTATGTCAACAAGAATTCCAGTTACCATCATCACAAATAAAAGTAATTTATTGGCTATACTAAGAGTCATTGTGTTTTACTATTAGAACCAGCGGTATATAACTTAGATGACTTGTTCTGTATCATACTGAATTTCTCATTGGAGGCAAGATTTATTGGGGCTTCTAACAAAAACAGATGGAAAACTCTACATTCTTAAATGTTATGATGAGAAAATGCAAAAGTATAATATTACATAAACTAATGAATGCTCAGTCTAATAAAAGAATAAAACCTGCACAGATAGAAGCATAACTACCCAAGAGTCTCTTTTTTGAATTTTTCAGTTTATAAACACAGCAACTACAAGAAGATGTGCTCTTCCACAGTCTTCTGGAGAATTTCAGAAAAATGGCAGATAATGAATGCTTATAACTCTATGTTGTTTCTGCAGCCAGTTCCAAATTTTAAATTCATACCAGAAAGGCCTAGTCACCCTTGACAGGATCTAATACTATATGTGACCCAAATGGCTTCTTGTGGTGGCCAGAGTAAAAAACTTAGAGGCATCTCTCGTGCCTAAGAAGGTGGGCTCCCTGATTTTACCACTTCTTTTAAACAGATCACTCAGATATTTGCCCCCTATTTTAGTCAGCTTTTTTACTGTTGTGACAAAATAACCTGACATGAACAATTTTGGAGGAGGAAAATTTTTTTTTCTTTTTCTCAAAAGTTGCATTTTAATACGTGTTATCAAACATAACAGAAAAAAAACAAATTTTCAGAAGCTGTACACACTGTTCACTGAAAACATTTGAGGCAAATAGAAAAAAAGTTGTTACAATCATAATTTTTCTAACTTTGCACAAAATTATAAGCAGATTACATTCTTCATATTAAACACCTTTTTATTTACACTCATGGTTTCAGAGGTCTCGGTCCATAGATACCCAACTTCATTCCTCAGGATCCGAGTGAGGCAGAGCATCATAGCAGAAGTATATGGCAAAGGAAAGCAACTAGAGACATGTCACCAGGAAGCAGAGAAAGACTCCATTCACCAGGAACAAAGTATATACTCCAAAGATGCTCCCAATGACCTACCTCCTCCAGCCACACCCTTCCTGCCTGCAGTTACCACCCAGTTAATCCCCATCAGTGGATTAATGCATTGATTAGGTCAAAGCTCTCATATCCCAATCATGTCCCATCAATTTTCTTGCATTGTCTCACACATGAGCTTTTGGAGGCTCCTCATATCTAAACCATGACACTCCCAGACCCGGAGTAACCAACTCTCTATCACACTGTGACCTCATGGAACTAATGAATACTTGCTTTAAACCCATCAATTAAAATGCCCTATGGAAAAACCCATTTGAATAAAAATAAGATTCAATAAAGGTATTGGCCTCTGGGTCCCCTTTCCCTTCTCTGTCTCTGTTCTGTTTCTCAGTCTCTTTCTGCCCTGCCTCCACTCACTCTCACTCCGGTGTTTCTTGATCTCCTTGTGTGGTCTCTGGGTATGCTACATGTTATCCAGGGTATGTAAATACTAAATACTACTAAACTTTCACCTTATTATTGTGTCATAGAAGCCCCACCTGCAATCCGGCCCCTGATCCTGAAGCTTCCCCACAGAGACTGAGGCAGATAGATTCTCAGCCAGTGCCCTTATGTCTGGACCTCTGAAGGCTGCTGGGAAAAGTAGCTACCAGGTAAACTGATAGAGAAACAGGAAGAATTTTATTTAAAACATAGCCCTAATAGCTGAATGACTTCTTGTTTAGGGTATTTACGGGCAACTACAGATCATATGTCAGATTCCAGTGGGAAAGAAGAAAAATTATAGCCCTACCTTCTTACAAGTTGTCTTTTTCTCAGCAAATAAAGAGTTTAATTCACCTAACAAAACATTTATTGAAAAGGCAAAGTGCACAAGGCTTTGGAAGAAACCAAGAACTCTAAGTTGAATGAGAAATCTTGAACTCAAGGACATCAGTTAAATACTTAGAATGGCATGACAAATGGTTTACCATGTAAGCCTAAGGAAGGAAAAATTTGATCACTTAGAAAATTTCAATCAGCTATTGTTCCCAAGAGGAAAATAGGCTTAGGAATAATGTGGGTACAGTGACCCATGCTTCTAAATCTGATTGACTTAGCATACACAGCACATGGTTGGGGCTCTAGTAAATGTCTCCTTCTCTTTTCTCCTACCACTCACAACTGGAAAATCTCAGAATAGCCCAATTTGAGATTAAATATTAAGCACATTTATTATAAGCACATTTATTATATGGATTGTGCCACCTTGGCTCACCCAGGATTTTTGTTCTCAGGAAATCACAGGCCAGTGAATGAGAAGCTATGAAGGAATCTCCCATGGGCTGAGGCTGTAGCTTAGTGGTAGGGCACCGGCCTAGCGTGCTTGAGATCCTGGGTTCAATCCTAGCACACGGAGGTTTGGGAGGAGGACCGTCTCAAGCTCCTGAAGGGACACACTCACAGCACTGCGAGGACCATGACCCTGGGCTGAGGAGAACAGGTTCACGAATAATGTACAACTCAAAACTTGGGTACCAACAACAATACCTGAATGAAAACTGCAAGAAGTGATTAAAATGGATGAATCGGGGGAGCTCTTAATCATATGTATGTTCTTAATGACAAGTATAATTAAAGTAACACTAAGGCAATGTTAAATAATATCTCATAATTGTATTCTCACAAAGAGACAGAAGGTTATCACTACTAACAGAGTGCTCCCAGGACCTTAGTAGCATACTTTTGAGAAATTATCCCATCCAATTGAACCTTCACAACAATCTATGCATATGGGATCATCATCTCAATTTTGTGATTGATGGAGGAGAATGCGAGAGACTGAGACTCACAGGGGGCAGGTTATAAGTTTATTATTTGGAGCAGAGTTGAACCCCAAACCCGGTCTCATTGATTGGACTCAGTCTCCTCTGTTCTTGCTGCAGAACTTTGTCAACAACAGCATACTTCCTGGTGGGGATCTGACAGGAATCTGTGTGTTCATAATTCAGCCTTCACCTAATTAAGAATTATTTACCTTAATTAGGTTAAATACGTCTTCTTTACATACCAGCCAGCCTCCAGGATACATTACCCACTCCGCGAATACCACATGTAACCTCAGCAAGTAGATTCGTGGAAAGTCACAATCGTTAGTCTGGAAGGAAAGAATCAGTGGGGCCTCTTGTAACCCACTCATCCACTCAGAGGCTCATGATAATAGTGGTCTTCCCATCTCACAGGACTCTAGGAGGATTTGTTTATACTTTGTAACCAGAACTTTTAGATCAAGGACTCTTCAGAGGAAGAAACAACTATATAGTACATGATCAATTAATACCTATTAAGCATAGTGCAGTAGTGCACACCTGAAATACCAGTGACTTGGGAGGTTGATGCAGGAGGATTGCAAGTTCAAGGCCAGCCTCAGCGTCTTAGTGAGATCTTCAGCAACGTAGTGATTTCCTGTCTCAAAATAAAATTAAAAAGGTCTGTAGATGAAGCTCTATGGTAAAAGGCCCCTGGTTTCAATCCCCAGTATCAAAAATTAAATAAAAATAAAATGAATAAACACCTATTAAGTGAACAAAAGTACTAACAGATGTAAATACTAATAGGTTCTTTTTAAGTAATGTACAGTAGATTTTATTGGTGGGTAGTTTGAATTTTAACATGTACTGATTCATATAAACACCATAATCAGAATATGGAACAGATCCACCCCATCTTTTTGACATGGCACTCTTTCCAGTCCTAAACACTGATGTGTGCTTTTTCACTGTAGTTTTATCTTTCTGAAAATGTCATACAAATGGAATAATAAAATGTGTAACATCCTGAGACGGGTTGATTTCCCCCAGTATGATGTCTCTGCAAGTGACTGCAAGTATTTTGCATATCAGTGATTTATTTCTTGGTATTGCTGTGTACAATTCCATTGTATGGATGTGCTGCAGTTTACCCAATCACCAGTTAGAGAGCAGGTGGATTATTTTCAACTATTAAAGTTATGATTAGAGCTGTCATAACATTTGTATATTGTTTTTTATATGAACATCAGTTTCAGTTCACTTAGGTAAGTACCTTAGAGTGTGATTGTTTGTATCACATGACAAATAGAGTTGTCCTTCAGTATCTATGGGGAATTAGTTCCAGGACCCCTGAGGATACCGAATGCATCACTGTTCAAGACTCTTATATAAAATTACTTAGTATTTGCATATAACCTATGCACATCCTCCTGTATACTTTAAATCACTCTGGATTACTTTCAATACTGAATACAATGTAAACGTGATGTAAATAGATGTTATACTGTATTGTTTAGGGAATAATGACAAGGAAAAAAGTCTGTGCATGTCCAGGACAGATGTGACTTTTCTAAATATTTTCAACCCACAGCTGGTTAAATCCATGAATGTGGAAGCCGTGTTGGAGACAGAGGGCCAGTTGTAGAATGTTGAACTTTGTAAGAAATTTTCAAACTGCTTTCCAGAATGACCATGACACTTTATATTTTCAACAGCAATAGTTCCATAATTCTGTTGGTCTGCATCCTCACCAGCACTTGATGTGGTCAGTGCTCTTTTTAAAATTTTAGTCATTAGGGTAGGTATGTAGTGGTACCTCATTGGGGTTTTATGTAGCACTTCTAGAATGGCTAAGGATATTGAACATATTTTATGTACTTATTTCCTACTTACATATACACTTTGATGAAGTGTCTTCTCAGGTCTTTTGTCCACTTTTTAATTCAATAGTTTGTTTTCTTTAATTGAATTTTAAGACCTCTTTATATATTCTGAATATAATTCTTTGTTGATTTACAAGTACTTTTCTCAGTCTTTCTAAGCCTGTCTTTTAATTCTCCTGTTTCTTCTGCCAAACAAGAGCTATTTTTTATTTTGATGAATTCCAATTTATTTACTTATTCTTTTATAGATTATACTTTGGGGATCATGTATAAAAACTCACTGCCAGCCAAGAAGTTTTATTACTGTGTGTCTTCTAAAAGCATATAGTTTTAAGTTATATATTTAAATTATAATCTATTTTGATTGGCATTTTTATAATATTTAAGATTCAGATCAAAATTCCTTTTTGACTTTTTATTTTTTTCTTTTTGGCATATCAATGTTCAATTGCTCAAAAAATATTTGTTGAGAAAATTGTCCTTTTCCTGTTCTGTTCATGTAGACTCTGGGTTGTTTTGTTTTGTTTTGTTTGGTACTAGGGATTGAACTCAGGGGCACTCAACCACCGAGCCATTATTTTGTATTTTATTTGGAGAAAGAATCTCACTGAGTTGCTTAGCACCTTGTTTTTGCTGAAGCTGAACTCATGATCCTCCTGTCAGCCTCCCAAGGTGCTGGCATTACAGGTGTGCATCAGTATGTCTGGCTTGGGTTGTTGTTTTGATCCATCTGTTTATTAATTTGGAAATAACACTCTGAATTTATTTTAGTAAGCCTTAAAATCAGGAAATGTCATACCTCCAAATTTGTTTCTTTTTCAAAATTACCTTGATTATTCTAGTTCCTTTACTTTTCCTTATATGTTTAAAAATTTGATGGCCTAGGACTTTTTTAAAATCCCATCATGGATTTTTAATCTATAAATTACAATTAATCTATAAACCAATTCAAGGAAAACTGGTATTTTTATACTGTTGAATCTTCACGTTCCTTAATATATTATCTCTTATTTAAAAATCAAAGATATTTTTCACCAGTTTGGCAGTTACCAGCATTTATATTTCATTCATTAGATGTATATTTTCATATCTCATTTGTCAGAGGCATTATAATGATATTATTATTTAAATTGGAATTGGTGTGATTCATCTTAAATGTTTGAGGGACATTTTCAGTAGAATCATATGAACTTGAAAATTATGGGCATTGGAATGTTTTCAACTAATGTCTTTCATAATTCTAGCACCATTTGAGTTTACTATTTAGTCTCAGCTGACTTTTGGTAGTTTGCATGTTTTGAGTAATTTGTCCTTTTCACATAAGTTATAGAATTTATGTGCCTTGTTGTTAATAGTATTTCTTCTTATCCTACTAATGTCTATAGATTCTGTAGTAATATTCTCTCATTCTTCATTGTTATAACTCATATTTTCTCTGTTTTTATCATTTTTCCAGGCACATCTATTTTATAAGAACCAACATTTTTATTTGTTAATTATTTTCAATTTTCAGTTTCATTGATTTCTGCTCTTAAGTTTATTACTTTCTCTCTTATGCTTGCTTTGAATTTGTTTCACTTTTATTTTTCTAGTTCATTGATTTATCATCTTAGATGCTTAGATTCTTTACTTGAATGTTTTGTTTTATTTCTAATATAAACTCTAATTGTATAAAAATCCATAAATATAAATATCCACTAAGCACTCTCTCCTACATGCTTCAAATATTGATGCTTTATTTACATTTTTTGCCATTTCAAAGCATTTTCTTGAGACTTCCTTCTTAATAAATGGATTATTTATAAGATCATTGTTTAATTTCCAAATGTTAAATTATATTGCTCTTATGTTATTGATCTTAAAGCCTAATTTCATTTTGGTCAGTATGCCTTCAGTTATTTGTTTGTTTATTATTTATTTATTTAATTTTACTTTATGACCTGAGATGTGTTTTGTGTTGACAAATATTATATGTGTGCTTTAAAAGAATGTGTACTCCACTACGAATTCTGAATTCTGCCAATGTTGTTCAATTAGTTGATGATAATATGTTGTTGTAACATCCATTATATACTTTTTGATTTTCTTTTCCTTTCTTTTTTAACATTTTTTATACTGGAGATTAACCCATGAGATTGAGCTACATCCTCAGTCCTTCCTATTTTTTTTATTTCGTGATAAGGTCTCACTAAGTTTCTGAGGCTGCCCTTGAACTTGTGATTCTCCTACTCAGCATCCTGAGCTGCTGAGATTTTAGGTATGTGCCACCACACCCAGCTTACTTCTGGTTTTCTATATCAATGTTTATATCGAGAAATGGATATTAAAGTGTCAAAATATAATTGTGGGTTTTTTCTACTTTTCATTACATTTCTGTCAGCTTTTGCTTTGTATTTTGTGTATTTTCTACTTTATTTTTAGGTGCCACATATACTTAAGATTACCTTATCTTCTTGGTAGCATATTAACCTGTTAATGATTATATAACATCCCTCTCTATCTTTTTAAAAAAAATTTTTGTCATGAAAATATAATTTGTCTGATATTAAAATACCCATTGCTGCTTTCATTTGGTTAGTGTTTTCTAAGTATTTATTTTTCCATCCCTTTGCCTTTATTGTGGCAAATGTACATAAGATAAAATATACCATCTTAACCATTTTTAAGTGTATGCTTCAGTGATATTAAATATGTTTACATTAGTGTTTAACTATCACTATTATTCATGTTCAGAACTTCTTTATTTCCTGGTACTGAAACACTGTATACAATGAGTAAAATCTCTCCATTTTATACATCTTCCAATCTTTAGCAACTATAATTTTATTTTTTGTCTCTATAAATTTGACTACTCTAGGAATCTCATATGATTGTAATCATATTATTGCTGCTTTTGTGTTTGACTTGTTTCACTTGGCATAATTTCTTAAAAGATCATACATGTTATAGTGCATGTCTAAAATTTCTTCCTTTTTAAGAGTGAATAATGTTTCATTGACTATATATGTCATATTTTGTTCACACATTCTTCAGTCAGTGGTCATTAGGTTCATCTCCATCTTTTGGTGATTGTAAATAGTGATGCTGTGATTATCGTTGTACACATGACTATTCAAGTCTCAGTTTTTAGTTCTTTTGGATACAAGTAGAATTGATAGATTATATGGTAACTCTACATTTAAAACTTTTAAGGAACACCTAAACTGCTTTCTAGAGTGGCTGTACCATTTTACATTCCTTCCAGCAAAGCACAAGAATTCTAATTTTTTCCCATCATTGCCAACACTTGTTAATTTTCTTTTTCTATGTAATAGTCAACTGAAAGGGCATGCAGTTATATCTCATTGTGGTTTTGTTTGCATTTCCTTAATGATTAGTGATATTGGATAATTTTTCAAATGCTTTTTGGCAATCTGAACATCTTTGGAGGAATGTTCATTCCATTTTTTGTCCCATTTACTAGAATTGTTGTTGAATTGTAGGATGATTTTGTTTGTTATAATTTTACCTTCCAGAGACTTTTTGTCTTTTCCTTTGTTGCAAAAGTATTTGTCCTTACTTGTTGGAGAATATTCTTAATGGTCACTTTACTATGGCAATGTATGGTTTTTCCAACATATACGTCAGTTCAATGAGTCTGTTGAGTTTTTTTTTTCCTGGTTTACTACACACTGAGCAATTTTACTATCCTGGATATTATATATATTATGCAATGAGATGCTTGGTTTTGTTCCAACTCTATAGAGAAAATGGATATCTTATTTTGATGTGGACTGCAAGTTCCAACCAACCTCTGGTACATTTGTGATACATATGAAGAGGTCTGATATCCCCCTCTGAACATGAGCAAGAGGAATTGTAAATTCTGTTTGCAATCATTCCATATATGTGCCAGCTAATTCACCATTCAGTGGTGAAGTTCCCAAGTTCTGTCTTATCCTTGTTTGTATTCTATCAACATGTAGTCAGCTCAGGAGTCTCTCCCTGCAATTAAACAACTTTATGGTTTCTTGTTCCTGAGCTTCACTATCACTTTTACTTTCTTTACCTTGCTCAGTTTATTGCCTGGTATTAGTAGTCTCCAGTTCCCCAGTATTTCCTTGTACAGTCTTCTGGTTATAAAGCAAACAACAATCTCTGCATCTATGTTTTTGCTAAATATCATTGAGCTGCCCTCCACAGGAATGGCACTGATTTTTTCATTCCTCATGGTAACTACCATTGAAAACATTTTCCCATTGCCTCTCCACAGTCTGTGGGCTGGACTCTTCAGAGGGCAGCTCCTCCCACATCCATGGGAGATGCTCATTCTGTCACTGTCAGCTCACCACTTTACCACCATTTCCCAGTTTCCTCCATAACTACAAGGCATATGTGACAGAAACGTACAGGAGACCCTCAACTCTGTTGTATGTGCCTTGCCAAGCAGGGGCAAGAGGCTAGCCTCATTCAGCTTATTCCAGCCTTACAGTTCGGGTGCGAATTAACACCCAGTAGCTCCTACCTCCTATTCCGGAAGGAAGTCTGGGTTTACTTTCCAGAATTTGATGGAAACCAACTAGTTTTTAGTTACAGAAATGCCTTTGCTGAGCAGCCCCTCCACATCTAACTAATTATGGAATAATTAGTTAGATACATCACTCTTACAAAGATTGTGGTGCCTTGCCTTTCTGTCTTCTCAACCTTGTTTCATGTAAAAACAGGAACAACCATTTAATCAAGTATTTATTATGCACCAAAGGCTATGTGTATGTATATGTAGGGAGAGAGGTGATACTCCCATTTTACTGACATTAAAACTGATACAGAGTTTGATGGCTGAAAGTCTTAATGCTTCTAAACATTAGACCTGGGAACCTGTCTGACAGGCATCAACCATTATGTAATACAGACTACAGGAGCTATACACAACGTGCTGTTTCCGACATATTCAACATGAAATCCACTATCTTCATGCCCAAGGCTCCTGAAACTTCTATGCACTTGACCCCACAGTGCTTGCTTTTATTCCTTTACCTGCAAAATTGTCTTAAATAACAACATTGTCCTAAACAGTGGGTTTTTCTTCCTGGAGTAAATACATAAGCAGAAGATTAAATTAATTAAGATTATGCTACTTTGGAGCATAGAATTCCAGAACCCACATATTGTCTAGGCTGGCTTCTTAGTGAGGTCTGATATCATCCTTTGATGTGGGTGGGAGAATTGTACAGGATGGCACAGGATACATGTATCAGGACTACCTGTGACCGTAACATGGATGTGTTGGTGCTTCATAGCAGTCATGTAGTATGTGTGACGAGGAGAAACAACACAGCACTGTGCCAAGGTCAGCCTAGATGCCATCACAGTCTCACAGACTGATCAGATTTACCAAGGCCTATCTTGGGTATGGCTTCATCTCCAGCTTCCCACAAATAGGCTTCTTAAAGAAATGACTATATTTCTGCCTGGTCCTGTTGCTGCCACTACCTGCTCACTGCCAGCACTAATATGTATGCAGATAAAACTGAAGTAGCAATTCCTCCCAAAATTGTCATATCACACATCAATTTTGGAAGGTGGTGTGGAAGAGAGCCAGGAGCCTGGCCTACTTTATGCTCTCAAAATTTCATAAATCTCTCATTCAGTTAGGTACAAAACTGGGTTATGCCTATTAAGAATCCTAGGGCTGTAAGAAACCCTTAAGATTCATTGTTTGCCATATCTGCAAACCAGCCTTGACAAAGGAATAAAACCTAATTGAGTCAGGCCAACCTTTTTTCTTCTGATGTGTTTTGGGGTTACACATATGCATGCATTATTTTAAAAGGGGACTGCTTTGACTCAAACCTACTAAGGCCTCACTTTGAGCTTTTGCTTCCTTGTCTGCCAGTTACTAAATATTTTTGCAGAAATCTTTCCTTTCCTACCTCCCATATACTCATATAAAGGGCGGGGTGAGCTGACCCAGGGAGGAGCCATTCTCTCAGCTTCCCAGGATCTCAACAAGGCAAACTATTAAGAGAATAGCATCTCAGGTATTTCAATTGTACCATACGTATTTTTAGAACTATCTACAACTTACCTTTCTTTCAGCACAAGCACAGATTAGAAGAAAAGAATATAGGGCTTAGAAGTCCTAAGAACTGAACTTTGTTCTCTCTCTCTATTAGTGACCATGATTCTACCTAGCATAATGAAACTACTATCCTTCCTTGAATCAAGCATGAACTGGAAGCCCTGTCTTTCCAGTCAGGCTGATTTCTATAATGGAATATGTTTGGTTCTTGCAGCATAAACAAACTCTGAACTCAAAGTTAGGTCCTTCCCTACATGCTATGCATCCTTAACCAGAGGCTGTATTCCCTGAAACTGTGTGTCTTCATCTGTGAAATCAGAAGAATACTGCCTGCCTCCAGAGGCTGCTGAAGATGTATGGTGTGGGTGTGTTGACTGGCACAGATGGGGCTTAGTGAGCAGTAAACCTCCAGGGATGCAAGTATCTGTACATATTCCCAGAACAGTCTCACAGAATAAGTAACCTAAAAACCAGAATAGGAACTCTTGAGCTAACGGCCTTACCCACCTGCAAGTGTCAACACCCTGATAAAGACCTCTGTTTATACTAGACTAGCCTTGTCAGGGTATCTTCTCTTACCCATATGCGCAGGGAAATCAAATGCATTTCATTTTTATTATGAGATTGAAAAAAAGTATCTAAATACAAATTCTAACTCAGTAGGAAAACATGCTGTTTGATTAGTGATGCTTTTCATGAGACAAGTGAGGGATGGAATGGGAAACTTCTTATAGTTTACCCGTACTCAAGTGACATGGTAACCTCCTCAAAAGCTAGCACAGGCATTAGTAATCCTGACATCTCCAGTTCCCATCAAAAGTACTGACATGGCAGACATATCATACACATTTACAGGTGGATGGAACCATCTTCAGTTTGCAGAGTCCTGTTATAAGTTTCCTGAGGATAGATGTCTGACATGGCAGCCCAGACCTGCCAGCATGAGGTATATGACCAGTGCAAAGCAAGGACTGAAAATTATGAAGGAATTCCCCAGTGAGAGTTAAAAAATAATAGGAGGATGGGGTAAAATCCCTTAGGAGCAACAGCTAACTAACATCAAATTAGGGTAGAAAAAAAAATTAAATCAAGGTCCACATTGAAGGTCATACATTTGAGGACATCTGCTCTGTGGAAACAGATGCAGGTATAGACCTGAAAATAAGGGTGGGGATGTGTAAAATCCACTTACCAAGTTGGGCATTGCCAAGAATTCTTCAGTCCAGGACATTGATAGGGTCAGGTGCTCCTGTGATGCAATGATAGCCTTCTTGCATCCCTCTGCTTCAGTGCCCATTGGAGTGCACTGAGATCTCTAGGTTATACATCATCCTCCCTGTCAGGACTGTAAACTCCTGGAGGACAGAGTTTCCTTTCCTTTCCTCTCTGTGTTCTAAGGACCATTAGAGGATACCAAGTGTGTGTGCTCAGGGAATGGGGGATGGATGGATGAATGGATGGATGGATGCTGTAGACATAGGAGAATTATAGTTTCCCTGGTTTTCTAGAGACATAGAATGGCCTTTCTATGGACAATAACACCTCAGACAGACTGGGGAAAGTCTGCTTTACAGATAAGAAAACAATAAATAAGACAGGAGAGATGGAAGGGTTAGAGAAACTTTTCAAAGAACTTGTCTTCATCCCTCACATCATTTAATTCTCCAACAAACCAGAGAGGCAGGAATTATCATTCCTGATTTTCAGATGGGATAACTAAGGCTTAGATATAAGTTTATTTTCCTAAAATGATGCATGTATTAAGTTGCAAGCCAAATTTTCTCACTCCAGCTCTCTGACCCTTGCCATCATATTACAATGCTTCTGATTCAAAATAGCATCAATCTCCTATTTCTTAGATGAAGCATTAGCTGATTTGAAGGGATTATGTTTATTTAGTAGGGAGTGAATCTGGTCTTATGATTACTTTGGCAAGAAGGGAAAGGAGAAGTTCTTCTCTTTATGTTCAGTGTGAGCAGGTAATTATGAAATATTGGCACTCAGGGTCTCTTCCCTCTGGCTTCTAGCTGGGCATAATCAATGGGAGGCACCTTAAGGGAATGAGAGAGAGATGAGAGAGGTGGCATGGTCACCATGAACTCAGCAAGGGTATGGACAAAGCTCCTGATGGTTGTCTTCTTTCTTCAACCACAGTCCTCATTAGGACTGTCAATCTCATTCTGCTACTCACCTGTTCTAGAGCTAGGTTGGCTGTTGCTGGCTCCCAAATCTCCTTCAGCCCTGGCTGAGTTCCATAATCCTCCCTATAACCATGAAGAGCTCCTTTAATAAACTCTCAGCCAAACCTTTTGAGGATGGTGTTTTAGTCAGCTTTTATTAGTACTGTGACCAAAAGCAATTGCTCTGACAAGAGCAATTTTAGAGGAGAAAAGGTTTATTTGGCACTCAGAGTTTCAGAGGTCTTAGTTCAAAATAGCTGACGCTATTGCTCTGGTCCAAAGGTGAGTCAGAACAAGGTGATGAAAAGGTATGGTGGAGGAAAGTAGCTCAGAATATAACAAGAAGCGGGGGGGGTGGGGGGGGGGAGAACGCTCCACTCACCAGGAACAAAACATAAACCCCAAAGGCAAGTCCCCAGTGACCTACCTCTCCAACTATACCTGCCTATAGTTACTATCTGGTTAATTCATTAAAGTGGATCAATGCACTGAGTAGGTTAAGATTCTCATAACCCAGTTATTTCACCTCTAAACTTTCTTGTATTGTCTCACACATAAGATTTTGGGGAACATCTCATATCTACACCATAATAGATGGCATCTACTTCTTGCCAGAACTCTTTTTCTAGAATAAGTAGAATAATAGAAAAAAAAAAGGTAGCAGTATTGTTGCTGGTTATATATGAAAAAAGGTTTGCTGCATCTTGACATGTTGAAGTAAGGATACGAGAAGTCTTAAGATTCTCTTTGCTTTTGAATTCACATGAAAAATTTCATAATAAAATGTCACTATTTTTTCCGCAATAAAATTTTAAGCCAAAGATTTTGCTCATAATGAGGGATGGCTCGTGACTAGGCTCACCCTTGTTATAGCTTCAATGTCCTCTATTAAGCAGCCATAGGAGCCATAGAGCAGAGAGGGCATCTGAGATAACAATTTAAGGTTTTGTTAGAAGGTACTAGTGGGTCATTTAGCAACAGCAAACATACTACCAGGCAACATATGTTGCTTATAAACAAAATGCTTCACTCTTGGAAGATTCTAATATTTTCTTTTAAATCAAAATACAGCTTGCAGAAATCTGAAGTTGATTTTTTAGAGAAGATTATTTGGAATAGTCAAGTTCTTTCCTTGTTGGGAAATGGGGAGAAGTCAAGGGCTGAGTTCTTTATTTTTTATCATCATCTCTAATGACTACAAATTAATCTGATCAGCAGAGAAATCTACCTGACTGCACATTTCTTTCTTTCTTATTTTGCCTTGAAGAAAATTTAATGATTGTGTGTGCCTAGTTCACACACAGAAGGTAAACTCTCTGATTCAGATGGGCACCCAAAGCCAGCAGGAAGGTTATGACTAGTTGACATGGCGACAACATTTTGACATTGCCACTTGTGGTGTATCAATGCATCCTCTTACTCTTGGGCCTTATGGAGGATCCTCTGAATGTTTAGTGTAGTTTAATTGGTTGGCAAATTATTTTTTTGTAAAGCAAACATGAGGATTGAACATAGAAATTTTCAAAGGGCCATGGGTTCTTTAGCTTTGAGCATGGGGCCCAGCCATGCCTAGATTCACCACACTCATTCCTCACCATGGTATGAAGTGTCAGATTGCTCTAACTCTAGGTGGCTGTGACTTTAAAGCAGAGCTTGGGAAGACTAACATAAAATACAGTCAAAGAGAGGAGCTGTGCAGTTGCCCATTCACTACAATGCTGGCTGATTCCACGGCCCTATGGGAGCAGAGGTGGTCCCGCCCTCCCCGCCCTCCCTTCCCTGCCCCTGCCCCTGCAAAGTACCTCCCATGTTTCTCATTATTTCCTCTTTCACGCCCTTTTGTTTCCCCCTTTTTGTTTTATTTTCCCTTATTCATTTTTATTCTTTCCCTTTCTTTCTCCAACATATTTTTAAATGATAGATAGAAATTGTACATATTTGTGGGTTAAAATGAAGATTTTAGGACATTTATACCTTGTATATTAATCGACTTAGGATACTTCTGTTATTCATCATCTTGAATATTTTTTTCATTTATTTGTGATGAGATCATGCAAAATTCTCTCTTCTGACTATTTTAAATTATATGATATATTTAACTATAATAAACTTCTGTATAATACAACACCCAGATTTGATTGTTTAATTTAAAAATAATATGCATGCATATTTCTTTATAAAAATGGTAAAGGGTTGGGGGTTTATCTTAGTGGTACAGCATTTGCTAGCATTCATGTGGCCCTGAGTTGGAACCCCTGCATGAAAAAAAAATAGTCAAGCAAAACAAACATAGCATAAAAAGGCAAGTGCAGCTTTTCAAACCACTCCACCACCACCAGCACCCTTGTCCATGAGTGAAGGATCCCACTGAGTGCTGTTTTATAGGGGAGAGGGATTCCCACCACAAGCAAGAGCACATCTACAAACATTCATGTACATACATCTTTCTGTCAATGATCCACACAAGAAATTTAACTTGATAAAAACAATTGCTTTATTGGTGGAGTGAAGTTTACATGAACTGTTTAAGTGATATTTAAAACTTCTCATAGATTTTCAACAATTTCATGAAAACTTAGGCATATTAATTGCAGATAAGTTTTAGATTTTGTATGAGCAGTCCTAAGATTACATTTCCTGTGTTAATGACCCTCAGCAAAAAATGGCTAACCACTAGGTTGAGCCAGGGTCCTCAGATAGCCTATCTCTGTTCCACTTGGAAATTTGGTGGGTGGAAGATTAGGTTGGACATGAGGGCAAAAAGCATCCATCTTCTAAGAGGACAGTATCTTTTCTCTCAGTCACTCCCATCAGGGAGAAAATGTTTCAGCCAGGGTCAGAAATAGATTCCCAGGGCTGAGCTCCACAGTCCAGGTACCTCTGACAGACACTGAGCCCAGGGTCAAAAGTTGACTCATGAATAGTAAATACTGTCTGTCAACTTCATCTGGTAAACAACACAACTTGCTGGAAAAAATGTGTCAGGAGTTTATATTTGAATTTTTGTGTTTTGTAATCTTGATTTTAAGTTAGACATTATGATTATTCTCATAAATATCTATTGAATATTATAATCCACAGCTGAATTAAAATTTTAGATTGTTAGCATTTTAGTTCTCTGTCTTTCCCCAAATCATCTTGTAAAATTAAGTAAATAAAAATAGAAGATGATTAAAATTTAACAAAAGCAGCAGATGAGCAAGTGTGGGTTCACTTTGAAGGGCCTCTTATATCCTCTTGAGTCCCCCAAATTCAGGGTTCCAGAATGAGTCAAGAGAGCTCATTTTGGGGGGATAGGATTGGCAGCTGGAATGTGTCCCAGCCACATTAGGGCCACTTGTCTCCATTCCATTTGGAAACTTGGTGAAGTGAAGACCCTTTGCCTTCTCAAAATGGGAGTGTTCCAGAGAGGTGAGGTGCTCAGGGGCCTGGGAGATTTAGTAAGCCCAACATCCACAAAGGCTGTCATGATCAAAGACAAGGCCAGAGGTTTAGAGTGACATGATGAGAACAATCTCAAGAGACTCTGGAGCAAGTTGAAGATGTGGCTCCGGGGATGGACCCTGCACTGACTTGAGGAGTCATCTAGCAACTTGGGCAGAAGACAGGGCACTGTTGGAGCCCAAGAGAGGGAGTCATTTCCATTCTTTTGTGATCCAGGAAGATAAGAGAAACAAGTATTAGACAGAAATGGTGGGTATGATTGCTCCACAGGGTTCAGTTTCCCTTGCCTCCTTTGTCCATCAGAAAAGCACTGAACAGTGCCAAGATCAAGTGGCAGTGGAAGTGAGGGCTACATAAGATCATGCCTTGAGGACCTCTGGTCTCCCTGCTGCTCTGGTAGAGAGCCATGACAGGCTCAGGCTGTCTGCTGTCGGGCTCATTCTGGGAAGTCACCACCATGGGGGAAAGCTGAGCTCCATGTGTTAGTCAGACAAACATGAGCTGTTGCAAACAATGAACTGAGTGATTCATACTATGAAAATTTGTATTTCACTTGAATAGAGCTGGTAAGGGTGTTGGGGCAGGGAAAGGAGGCTCCACTTTACCTAGTGTCTGGGGACTTAGGCTGACAGAAGCTCTGCTCTCTCCTCTCTTAGCTGTGGCTTTTAAGGTCACCCTGTGTGTTACCCTCCTGGGTATAGGCTAAAGTGGAGAGAATGGAGGATGATACAAGAAGTTTTCACAGACGAAGGCTTCAAGTGACATGGCTTCTTTCCCCTATTCCAAGGCCTATGGCCACACACAATGGCTAAGGGACCAGGGAAGTGTGGTTAGATGCATGCCTAGGAGGCAGGATGGACATGGATTTGGAGGTTGTCACCTGCTCCTGCCATATTCATTATCTTCAGGCTTCAATTATAACTCAAGAACAGAGTCACCTTAGATGGGTCATTAATCTAATCAATTTATTTTGGCTTTTCTCATCCACTGTCTACATCCATACAGAGGGGACAAAGCCTGTAGGCCTGCAGGCCATATCTGATCTGCACAATGATTTTACTTAGCTATACAGAGCAGAACATATATTTGTACAAAATGAAAGCAACTTTGTTTTTGCTGTACAACTAAGAAGTCAGAGGTTTCAAAGGGACTGTGGATTTCCTACATTGTAAGTCCCTGGAGAATGTGACCCGTAGGTCATCCTTCCCATACTGCAGCATTCTTCCACACACTGGATGGGAGTTCCCTCCCGCCAGCTCTCCATTCCTTCACCACAGTCCCTACTGCTCCCTGTTGTCCCCAGAAAGAGCATACTCACACAGACCCCCTGTGGCCATGTGATGATGCCCTTCAGCCAACTCTACCACACTCCATGTACTCAGGGTGGGATGGCTCCTGGGAATCTAAAGGTGTTGGAATCTCAGAGGGTGACATTCACACACAGCTTAGGGCCTTATAAAACACTCCTGAACTTACTGATATTGATGTTGTGTTTTGAAGCCCATTGCTTATAGAATAGTGGTGGTTGGTGTGGAGGGAGTCTGTTCATAAACGCCAAAACACAGAAGAGATATTAATGTCAGATCTGCACTGTAGAAATCTCGTTGTTTTCAATGTTGACTGAGCAATGTTCAGGGTTCAAAATGGAAAGCTGTTGTGGGAAATTTCCAGTACAAGACAAGGAGCACTTGTTTCTCAGCCTTCTGAATGGAATATGAAAGGAGACCCGATTTGATCAGGATCAGGAAGCCCAGGTCACCAGGTCTGTGTCATGCAGTGCTTGTCATTTCCAGGATCGGAGGAGCAAATGGCAACTTCTTGTTGTTTGGAAGTTTCTGTCTGATCTGGAGCCCGAGGGACTAACTTAGAAGCCATCATCACCAAACGAGCTCCTGAGTGGAGTTTAATGTTTTCCAATGGATCGCACACACTAGAGCAGTAATTAATGATTTGATTCATTGTGCTTCAGGGAGCCACTGTCCAACAAAATAATCCAAGTAATTTAAATCTGCAATAAAGTAGGAGTGTGACAACATTTCATGGCTGCACACAGCAATGATTTGCTGGAGAGGAAAAAAAACAAGCGTTTTTATTAGAGCCACATCCAAATAATCCATAGGAAAGCAATATTGAGTTCACAAGTGATTTGATTACATTCTTCCACAATAGTCCTCGAAGGCAGAGTCAAGTCCAAATGCATTTCGGTGAACGTGCATAATACCAAAGGTTCAGTAAACCAACACATTTCATCAAAATTACTCTGTGCGTGTCTGAGATAGAAAATGTTTGCAGAATGTTAACCGCCTTTTTATTCAGAATAAATTTCCTACACTATTAGCATCTGGCATCTGCAACTGATACCAGCCCAAATGCATCCCCTGTGGAGTCAGGATCTTTCTCTGTGAGCCCCTGTCTCTCAGTGTCCTCATCTAATGACATCTGTGTACAAGCCTTCCCTGTCCTTCATATGTGCCTATGAAGGTACTGAACTCTGCTCTGTGCCAGGAACATCCCTAAGCTCCAGGAGTGTCCAGGTAACAGGAGAAGCAGACATACACTGAAATGGGCAAATTCAGTGCAGAGAGGGAGGGCACCTCAGGGAACCCTGTGTGCAGTGGGGAGCAGCAAGTGCTACCTGGAGGCACTGAAGCCTGACAGATTAGCTGTGGACAGGGTGAGGAGGGAAGGCTCAATATTTTAGGTGGCACCCAGTGGGGCATACTGATGCAAAGTACATACATTTCTTTGATAGATCCTTGACCTGTGATGCACTGCAATGAAATCCCTAAATCAGCAATGCATTAGAGATTCAACGAGCCTTTGGGGCAAGGGACAGCTCATGTTATCTGGAGGCCTGCCTATTTAATTTACTCTATGAATTTCTGTTTATTGAATGGCTTCTTTGTTACAGGCACTGTTCTAGGTTCTAGGATAGAGGTGAGAACAATAGACAGGAGGAATGAGTGCTGGTGTTCTGTTGTACACAACGGTGAGGACAGTTAACCAGAAAGTATTGTGAGCCGGGCACGATGGCGCAATCCTGTAATCCCACCACTTAGGGAGGCTGAGACAGGAGAATCACAAGTTCAAAGCAAGCTTTAGCAACAGCGAGGTGCTAAGCAACTCAGTGAGACCCTGTCTCTACATAAAAAACACAAAATAGGGCTGGGGATGTGGCACAGTGGTGGAGTGCCCCTGAGTTCAATCTCCAGTACCAAAAAAAAAAAAAGAAAGAAAGAAAAGAAAGTATTGTGGATTCCAAAGTAGTTAGAAGAGAGGATCTTTATGGAATATTCTCACTACTAAATAATGATATACATTGGAGGTGATGGATATGCCGATTACCCTGATTTGATTACTACAAAGGTAAACATGTATCAAAGCATCACATTGTATTCCACAAACATGCACAATTATTGTGTCACTGCCTTTGTGGACTCACATTTAAGTGGACAGAGACAACCAGCTTATTATTGTAAAAAAGTCCACTGGGGAAAGACTCATGGAAGATACAGCAAACAGAGGAGACAAGGAACACCTAGCTTGGAAATGGAAGGCTCGGCATGTTCCAGGGGCAGGAGCCAGAGCTTGTGAGTAGGCTAGGAGGGAGAAGAGTTTGAGATGAGGTCAGAACCCTGAATAATAGCTAAAATTCTGACATGCAGTGATGAATGGCGTGCCCACATGTCCAGTGCTGCCCTAGGGTGATGCCTGTGCACCCTGGGTCACTAATAATAAAGCCTTATCTTATAATTTGCAAATATATTTGGTTTGTATTACACATTTTATGGTCACCTTAGCAATGAATACAATTTGTAGGCCATCCCTATAACTTGCTGAGCTGACTCATTCTCCCCTCCTCATGCATATGGATACTATGCAAAGTCTATGAACACCTAAAAACACAATTTGGTTTAAATCAGAAAGTCCTGGTGTTATGGCTTAGATATGAGGTGTCCCCCAGAAGCTCATGTGTGAGACAAGGCAAGAATTCTCAGGGGTGAAATGACTAGATTCAACTAGAGTCAACTGACCATGGACTGAACCTCTGAAACCAAAGGCAAAAATAACCCTTTTCTCCTCTACATTGTTCTTCACAAGTCTTTTGGTCACAGCAACACAAAGCCGGATAAAGTACTTGGTCAGGAACATTTTTGGACTGATGTTATATTTCACTAAATCTGAAGTGAAGAAACTTCACCAGATTTGGAGTTCACATATGTGGCATTATCTCCTAAGTTCAGCTTTCACCCATAAGCATCTCTAACTTTTGTTGAGACTATAATTTATGTGCCAAACGCTGTGCAAAGGGATTCACATGAATGATCTCACCCAACCTCCTGGAGACCATGATTTCTACTTCACACTGGCCTCAAGGTGCTGACTTGAGCTCAGGCCAGTGGCTCCAGGTCCATATCCTCACTTGCTGGGCTTCAGCTTCCCCACCTACTAACTCACTCTTTCATGGGCTTTTAGTGAAGGGAGCAGAGTGTGCAGTCCAGTTGTTCAATAAGTAGAAGTTATCCACATACTCTTACCCTACATCTAAAACCATAGATAACCCAAATATTCAGTATTCCTATTTTTTATCAAATTGAGCACCTAATAT
>PVHX01008774.1:0-81029 GCA_004024805.1 Geosciurus inauris
TATATTATAATCACACATTACATATATAAATTATAACTATAACAATACATTTGTACATGACATATAATCACATGTAATATATAAATATAAAAATACAAATATATAATTATGTTTGTATATGTATATAGATATACAATATATAAACATATATTTAAAATGTTTTATGTATTATACGAATTTATTATTTATAAATTTTATATATTATATGACTATTATATATTATATATTTTATATTATATAAATATATATTATTTTTTTAAACCTTTATTTTATTTATTTATGTATTTTGTATGTGGTGCTGAGGATCAAACTCTGTGCCTCACGCATGCGAGGGAAGTGCTCTACCACTGAGCCACAACCCCAGCCCCTGTATATTATATTTTATATATTGTATAATTGTATTGTATAATTGTATATATTTTATATATTGTATAATGCATAGAATATATATTTATATATAGTGTATTTTATATATTATATATAATATATTTATATATCATAGATATATAGATGTATAATATATCTTAATATATTATGTCTAACATTTTTATATTATATACATATATAAAGTTATCTATAATTATATTATATATTATTAATACATAATATATATCTATATGTATATATTTATACATTTATATATTATAAATTATACATATAATTTATGTATATATATATAGATAGATAGATATGCCATGTCCCATTATTTCAAAGTAAGTATCATCTTTTCCTGGAACTGGTTTTACTAAAGATAACGGTCGTGGTACAGCTCAGGATACAGCCCTTGTCTAGCCTGCCTGAGGTCCAGGGTTCAATCCCCAGTACTGCAAATACCCCCCAAAAAGTCTAATTATGATTATTGTCCGACATGCATTCAAAAGAGTGGACATTTCTCCAGTCTGAGATGGTGCGAGGTCCCAGTGGGATATTTTGGAGGCCATGCAGGGCATGAGAAGAGGTCGACCCTGTGTGTCTTCATGGGTTCTATTTTGCTACTGATGGAGAAGGTGATTCAAGATGGCGGGGAGGCTGGAAGGAATTCTGCAGAACCACAGGATCCACAGGAGCAATGCAGACCCCACTGTCCACCCGCTGCAAGGGCCAGGGCAAGTGCGCAGGAAAATGGACACTGTGGGTGGTGGTCCTTGGTGACTGCTCTTCTGTTCACACCATCTTGTGAGTTTGCATTTTTCCCCTTTTCCACCTCAAAAGGTTGCTCTCTGGACGCATAGCAGAGGGCGCCACCTACTGGTCGTTCCGACTGCTTCATGAAACCCGTGGCTCAGTATTTGTGTATTTTTTTTTCTCTGCTAAAAGATGTTTCTCATTAAAATATGAATGTATAGGCGTGAGAACTCTTGGTATTCCAATCCTAAAATCGTATGAGGGAAGAAATGAAGTCATTTATCCAAAGTTAAGCAGCTGGGACCATTGAACTCACGCAGGTTCCAACCCACGGTTGTTCATCTATTGCAAAATATGGCCTCCAGACAAGGGAAGATGTCAATGAAGGACCCAATCATTGTCCAATGAGCTTATCAGGACATCTCTTCAAAGGCTCTGCATGAAGTCATAGAAAAGTATCTTTAATGGCTTCCGAAAATACGTTCTAGACCTGCAAGAGTTGAGACTGTATCCAGGGTGCATAAGCTATGAGCTGCTGGTGTATTCATTGGTTTTGGTTTATTTAAGGCAGAAAGAATATGTTTCTCCTGGCAAATCATATTTTGTTACAATTAGTCTTACGTGTGCATTCAGTTTTTTACCATTGAAACAAATATGGTTGTATAGGATTATATATGCATATATGAAATTATGTATATAATCATACATGATTCTGTACCTATGCAATTTACCTATGTGTGCATGCATGCCGTATTTCTGTACTATAACTTTTGCACACATGCACATGGTCAGCCATAAATATAGGGTGTGGGTGTGTGTCCGTGGGCACCCTTAGCTATTGAAAACCATCTCTGCAAGAGGAAGGAGACCACCGTTGGTTTTCTTGCAAGAGAGGACGTAGAACGTTCCAGTCTACCTGGAAGGTTCAAATGGTCCATGATACCACGGTCTTCTTACATTAGCCAGGAAAGGCTTTTACATGATGGATGCAATAATGAGAAGACAAGGAATTTGCTACATGGGTGACAACTAGTCTCTTTGTGGGTTTAATGAGGTCTTGTCCATGTCACTAGATGCATCCCGAAGATGCTAATGCAGACTCAGGGCATGTTCTAAGCATTTTTCTTTTCCTTGATAGTTTAGCTTTGAATTATGTTGGCATGAAGAATATCAATGGATAATCCAATAAGGAAAATGTAGGATAGCTACAGATTGGAATTCTACTCAACCTTAAAAAGATGTTCTGGCCGGGCATGGTGGCACATGTCATCCCAGTGGCTCAGGAGGCTGAGACAGGAGGATTGGGAGTTCAAAGCCAGCCTCAGCAGCTTAGAGAGGTGCTAAATAACTCAATGAGTCCTTGTGTTCAAATAAAATACAGAAAAGGGCTGGTTGTGTCTCTCTGTGGTTAAGCATCCCTGGATGCACTCCCCAGTGCCAAAAAAAAAAGAAAAAAAATCCCAAAGATAATACATAATTGCTTTATGAATATATGCAATTGTTAATAGTCCATTTTATTGATTTTATAAAATTATATTATTAAGATAATACATGATTGCATTATTAATATATGCAGTTGTATTAAGATCACCTTCTATTATTTGTATAAAATTCTATTAAGATAATTCGTAATTGAATTATTCATATATGAAATTGTACAATATCATTTATACTTTATGATTTTCATATAATTTTACTTATATAGATAGATAATGCCTAGGAGGAGGCTGCTCAGACCTCACACTGCAGCATGCTGACTTCCTGTAGGGACTCTCATCTTTTCAGACTACGTTGGACACACGTCCACTCCAATACCTGAAAAGTCCTCTCCCATCTGATTCATCTGGTTGAAAGAAGTTGCCCAGCCCACCCAAACAGCACTTGGAATTAGAAAGAGTGACAGGCACCCCGTCCTTTTGACGGACAGTTGGTGCCAGGGACTGTTCACCGGCATGCAGACTGCAAAAGAATAAGGGATCCTCCTTGGCCAGTGACTTCTCAGCTGGCTTTGTTGTTATAACCCCGAAGAAAAGAAAAGGGTTGTCCCTAGAGGGATGTGTGGAGGAAGGAAGGAAAGGACCCAAAGCCCCAGGAATGGAGACGCGGCTGAGTTTGGGAGCCATAACACGTTCAGTAAGGAAAGAAGCAGCCGGGGAGACTTGGAGGGAGAAAGGGGTGCCAGGTGGGCACAAGGGTCAGATGTGCAAAGTCACCGCAGCAGGTCTGCCTCCTCTCAAGGGCCCTTAATGAAGTGCTTCAGAGCCCCGCGAAGCTTCTGGGGCTCATGGTGATGGCTGAGGTTCCATTTGGGGACTGACGTCCAGGAATGGAGACCCGCCCGCCCGTCCAGGGTGCTGAGCTGCTCTTGGAGTGTGGAATTTCCTGAGAACCAGAGCACAGTGCTCTTGATTCTCGCCCTGGCTTTCCTGCCGTGGGTCCCTTCTCTTCTCCCAGATCACGTCGCCCTGAGATGGACTTCATCTTTCTTCTTCCTGTCCTCCAAACGAGGCATCTGCACACCTGCTCTCCCTCCACGCTCTTCCAGCATCCCCTTCTCTGTACCGTGGGAAGTCCCCATGGTCCCTGCATTTACTATTCTTCATTTGCAAGGGAAGCAGCCAACCCTCTTTGCTGAGCAGGCTGCAGCCTGGATCCACGGAGGGGAAAGGAAACTGTTTGAAACAGGTATAGATGCTCAGAGGTCAAAGAAAAACTGCCTGACCTGAGTCTCTATCGGGAAAGGAAACTCACACTCTAAAACATGCATGCAGTTGAAGAATCGTCCCAAGTTCCATGCAAACCTAGAGCAACTGCTGGGGCACAGGAGGATATCGCCTTGATCCAGGGGACCCTGGCCTCTGAAGAGCTATGCTGGACAGGCTCACACGGTGTCTGGTTTACGGGCTAAAGAGATTACGGGGGTATCTGCGTCTGCTACCTGTGCGGCGAATGCATACAATGAAAGTCAAATTGAGGATGGTTTTTCATGCAAATACTGCATCTGTGATTTTAATCTCTCTGTGAGTGTATGTCACGTTAAATGAAGAAATCAAATACGAGACTCTGTGTGTCATCTTGCTGGAGAGAGACCGAAGTTAAGAATTCATATATTCTGTGAGCTTGGGTTCCACGGTGCATAGGTTTCTTATTAAATGACTTCCCTGCCTCCCAAATCTAAGGGTTCACAGCTCCTAGAAGAACAAAAGAAATGTGAAGCTTAACTGCACAGCTCACAACCAAATATCAGACTCAGTTTTGACACAGATCACCTTTATCAATAATTTGAAGTTGTACATTTTTTTTTTTTTTTTTTTGGTACCGGGAATTCAGCTCAGAGGCACTCGAACACTGAGCCACAACCCAGCCCTGTTTTGTGTTTTATGTAGAGACAGGGTCTCATGGAGTAGCTTAGGGCCTCCCTTTGGCTGAGGCTGGCTTTGAACTGGTGGTCCTCCTGTCTCAGCCTCCCAAGCTGCTGGAATTCCAGACATGTGCCCCTGCACCCAGCTGTTATTATTATTAATTTTTAAATGAAGGGAATTTTAGCATTTGTCTCTCTGTAACATACATGGGTCACAAAATCTCAAAAAGTTTGCAAACATTTTTTTGCCAACATGATGCAAATCTTTAGTTTCCATGGCCTCCCAATAATTCATTTAAAAATGCAAAATGTTGTCCTCCCTCACATTAATCACATGGATGCTCTCTTATATAGATAGCTTTCCAGATTAACAGAGGTGCATTTTGGGGTTTATTTTTGTTTTGGTACCAGAGATTGAACCCAGGGTGCTTAACTGCTGGCAGAATATCCAGCCTTATTATTATTTTAAATTGCTGAGGGCCTTGCTAAATTTCAGAGGCTGTCCTCCAACTTGTGATTCTCCCACCTCAGCCTCCCTACACGCTGGGATTACAGGTGTACACCACAGTGCCTGGCCAGAAATACATCTTTATTTTTTAAACCTTTATTTATTTAGCTATTTATTTATTTATATATTTTGTATATGGTGCTGAGAATTGAACCCAGTGCCTCACACGTGGGAGGCAAGTGCTCCACCGCTGAGCCACAACCCCAGCCCCAGAAATACATCTTAAAACATTAATTTGTACCTTGTTTCTGCTGGTGCCTAGGTTTCACTTAATTTAGATTGAAAAACAATTCCCTGTGTTGGAGAGAGAATTAAAATTTATTGCAGAATTAAAATGTATTGCATGATTAAAATGTATTAATCCCCAAATCTTAAGTCTGTGATGCTCCAAAATCTGGAAGTTTTGAAGCTTCATCTTCATGTCACAAAGGAAAAATTCCACCTTTGACCTTGTGAGAAAGGACACAGGTGCCTAAAATATTTGTGCAGAATTACTTTTAGGCTATGTGTATCAGCTACATACAAAACATAAGAGAGGTTTGTTTTCAGTCTTGGTTTTTTCCCCTAGATATTTTATGATGTATGTGCAAATATTCTAAAAGCTGAAAAAATGTTCAAGATCCAAAACTCTTAGCCAGGTGCCATGGTACCTGCCTGTAATCCCAGCATTTAGGGAGGCTGAGGCAGGAGGATGGAGAGTTCAAAGCCAGCCTCAGCAACAGCGAGGCGCTAAGCAACTCAGTGAGACCCTGTCTCTACATAAAACACAAAATAGGGCTGGGGATGTGGCTCGGTGGTCAAGTGCCCCTGAGTTCAATCCCTGGTACTCCCTCCCCCCAAAAAAACAAATCAAAACTGTTTCGGTCCCATGCATTTTGGATACGGTATGCTTAATCCAGCCCCGCCTAGGTCTGAAATAATACTGAGGATCAAGAGTATAATAAGTGACTAAAATACTTGTTAAATTTCTTTTTCTCTTAGGAGCAAATGTGGGTTATGTCCTTGGTCAGGTTCCACATGCTCTTGTGATGCTGTGGGAGATGGTAGAGGAATTTCCAGGCAGATCCAGGTCAGAAGATAAGAGGTGCAACCTGCTGCCCCACAGGAACGGTGCACACCAGAGGGGTTGTGGGGTTCCCCAGCGGTTGAACAGCAAGTCCGTGAACATGATTGACAAGGAGCAGGTGTCACTCAAATGTTGCTTCTTTCAAATCCCCTCCCTGTTTCTTTAGCTCATGCGTTTGGGTAGCACCGTGCAGCACTGCACTGTGGATTTTTCCTTAAACTGTGGATTTTTTACAGCCCTCCCTTGTGTAACTATGTCTCTCTTCTGTTTTAACCTTCATGCGCCAGGTGACTTTCTGAATTCCAGCCATGGGGGGAGATGCCCAGAGCGAGGGTTCCAGAACGCCAGTTCAGCAAAGATCAGGTTCCTGCATTTACCCAACTCGAAATGCAACTGAAATCATTATGAAAAGAAAATAGATGAAACGGAGAGTCTTTTAATGTTCAAGTGAAACTGTTAGTCTACCAAGTTCTAGGCGCACCCGGAAGCTACCATTTTTGTGCAAGCATGTGTACAGGACAGTGCTCATGAAAGCGGTTGAAATATATAAAGCTGTTACTGCTTATGCAGGGAGAGTGATATTTTTGTTTTCTTCTTTTGCATTTTCCAAATGGCCTACAGGGGGAGGGCAGATATCTGCAGCAATCAGGTGCCCGAGAGAATGGTGGATGCCTTCTCACCACACAGCCTGCTCAGAAACACGAACCATTCTGTTTTCAGATTGTGCGGCTTTGAATAATTTACTCGACCTCCGTACTCAGTTTCCTCATCCGTAAAATGAGAGAAACCGACTCTCTGAGGTTGCTACAAAGATGAAATGCACATAACGTATTTAGAACAGCGTGTTCTGACGGTTCCTTGGAAGTTTTAAATCTTGAAATAATTGCTCCTTAAAGAGTTGGAATCAATACCTTAAAAAAACTCTGGGCATTTACTTTGGAAGCTGATCAGTAAGTGATATATTCCCTCAATACTTAAAAAACAAAAACAAACAACAAAAAACAAACTCTGAACATTTATTTTGAATGCTAGTCTGTAGTTAATATATACCCACATACCCATTCTACATTTTTTTTTTTTTTTTTGGTCCTGGGGATTGAACTCAGGGGCCCTCGACCACTGAGCCACATCCCCAGCCCTATTTTGTGTTTTATGTAGAGACAGGGTCTCACTGAGTTGCTTAGCGCCTCGCCGTTGCTGAGGCTGGTTTGAACTCGCGATCCTCCTGCCTCAGCCTCCCTAAGTGCTGGGATGACAGGCGTGTGTCCCTGCACCCCGCTTATACATTATTTCCCATTATTTTTTGGTCATGTATAGCATAATGAAATTTCAGATAATCACGGACCACATGTATGACATTGGTCCGAACAGATGATAAAGGGGCTGAGGAGTTCTTAGTACTTGACTGCATCCTGTACAGATGCACAGATAGCACGGTGTTAGAGTCACCTGTAGCTCGAGTACCATGCTGGTTAGCTTTGCCTGATTGCAATATCAGCTTAATCCTCCAGCCTTGGTATTCTATTGAGAGCTGTCTGAGGACGCTCTTATGAAATTTGCACAAATTGGAAATTTGAAATTTCCTAAAAGAAAATGCATTTCTGAGAACACATAACCATTGTTGTGCGGCACAGGACAGGCATTTTAAAAATGTAACTGCTCTTTCAATACTTGAAATAATATGGAAACCCCATAACACAGACAGGCTGAGCGTATTTGTTTTAATATATAATACATATCCCCAGAGAAAAGGAGGCTAATCCATGAATCCACACACATACACACCCCAGAAAATTTGGCAGATGTTTGAACACGGAGGTATAATAATGCTGCTAATATTAAATTTCTTGTGATATTTGAAATTAGGCATGATCTGATTTTTCAGTTTGCACGGGATTCTTTTCAGAGTTCTATTTTAGCATTCCAAAAAGACATCTACCTATTTATGTTTATTTATTTTTTCTATCCATGGACAGACAATGGTCCAAGATTTTGTATCTGTGACCTGCAAAAAAAGGGGTGGAACAATTTTCATTTCCAGGCACCTTTACCTGTGGTTGTGGACCATGTATCTCAGCTTCCCAGGGATCCCTGCCCACGCCTTTTACAACCAAGACCTCAGGGACGCGTGTGAGCCCCCAATTAAGTTTTTCTCATCTGTGGTCCAGTGTGGCCTAGCAGGTGTTCTGGAGTTTTCTCTGAGGCCCCAGCATCTACAGAAATCCAGTTGTGTGATTTTTTTTTTTTTTTTTTTTTGGTACCAAGGATTGAACTCAGGGGCACTCGACCACTGAGCCACATCCCCAGCCCTATTTTGTGTTTTATGTAGAGACAGGGTCTCACTGAGTTGCTTAGTGCCTCGCCGTTGCTGAGGCTGGCTTGGAATTCATGATCCTCCTGTCTCAGCCTCCCTAAGTGCTGGGGTTAAGTCTTGTGAATTTTCTACGTCTATGTCCTGAAGGCCACCTTATAGAAATGTGGAATTACCGTGTTTCTTTCTTTCTGTAATCATTTCTTTGAGTAAAATAATAAGAACCTCTTGAGAAATGATAGCTTCTCCTTCCTTAACACAACCTAGATTTTTTTTCTTTTTCTTCTTTTTAACCAGGTGGGTCAAGGGATGGGAGGGGATCCATACATTTCAAGGAATTTCCGAGACAGAAAAACAGAAAATGGAACAACCCCAGCCCTGATGTAGGATTTCTGGAAGGAATTTGTAATGAGTAGCTACTTGTGGGGTGCATTTGGTGAGCCTGTGTGTAATTGAAAGAATGAAAGAATTAAAAGAATCGAAAGAACGTCAGTGTGAAATGAAGACAGACAGCACAGCTCTTCATGGGGTGGTGAGACAAATAAGACACCCCATAATTGCAGATGACCCTCTTATTCAATGCCTTGTACAGTAAAAACAATACAAAAAAAAACTGTAGCTTTCTCTTGTTATCCAACTACCTGGCTCAAAGTTATTGCCACCCCGATTATCCTAACAGAAAACATTCCAGAAGCAAAGTGCTCCCTTAGCAATTGTGAAATGGCCCAGCCCATTGGAGCCAGTTCCTGAGCTCAATTCAGAGGACCCAGGTGGTTCCAAGGGATCCGCAATCGCTGGGATTTATCCATTTTGGAAAATTTGACTATAAAATTATGTACATTTTTGGCTATTTTTTTCTTCCTTGCTCTGATCCTTATTCTCCAGATCCTTTAAAAGATGTCAGCCATTAATTTCTGAGGTGCCTTGAAATTGCCCTCTTAATATTTTCCAGTTCCCTGCACACAGCCCGATCCAAAGCACGTCCGTGCCTGTCCCGCAATGGACAGCTCTGCATCCTCCACCCCAAATTGGTAGAGACGGTCGCGGTCACATTTCCGGCACCACAAATGCAAGAGAGAAGTGCAGACACCAATCCTCGTCACCAAGATTGGAATGGGACCTTCCCAGGTTCCGGATGTCCCCCACGTTCCTAAACTGTGAGTGTCTGAGTGGCACAGACTCAGACCAGGTTGGGGCAAACATGAGGTTTTTCTGATGGCCTTCGGGACAACACATAAACTCCTGGTCTTGCAAATCAAAGTCTGGGATCAGCGGGCTCCTTTCCGCACCATCTGCTTACCTTTTCCAAAAAGACCTTGTGTTTCCATCCATGATAAAGTAGGCAGGGCTTCCCCGAGCCCTGCATCTTCTCACTTTAGAGGTACAGGATTCCTCCTCTGCCCGCACCAGGAGCATTTTCTTTCCCATATACTTGGAAAGAACTGGCTTAGGGATCACTTCCTTCAAAGTGGATCCCCAGCCCATTCAGGGACTAGGTGAAGGGGCCGTGTGTGCCCTGCACTTGGCCCCTGAGAGAACCATCTCCAGCCTGGGCTTCCCTGCCGTGACCCTTGGGCACCTGGACTGATCTACTCAGTCAAGACCAGATGAATTCACTTTGGGAGGCTGAGATAGGAGGATCGCAAGTTCAAAGCCAGCCTCAGCAACGGCGAGGCCCTAAGCAGCTCAGTGAGACCCTGTCTCTACATAAAACACAAAATAGGACTGGGGATATGGCTGAGTGATCTAGGGCCCCGAGTTCAATCCCTGGGACCAAAAAAAAGATGAGTGGATGCATGGATGCAGGTGGGCACCTTTACCATCCTTCAAGGTCTTAGCGTGGCTGGGATGGCCTGAAGGGGCGAGAAGTCTTCCTCTGAACAAGGGCTCACAGCAGGCTTTCTTTGGCAGCTTTAAGGCATGCACGTGTGCAACGCAAATCGAATGCTGTCATGTGAGCCCGTCAGAACTGCAGGCCACTGTCTCTAGCCCGTATTGTCTATGGATTTAACTTTAGATCCCTAAGGATGGAATTTCTATTAAATGCATATATTTGTATACAGGTGTGAGAATATAAATATATGTATGTGCATGTGTATGTGTGGGGGGGATGTGCACATGCACGCTGGTATATGTGTACCCACGATGTATGTTTGGTGGAAATTCATTTAAAATAAATTTTGAAATGAACAGTTTTAAATGCATGTGAGTCTACGAACACATATACAAATAGTATATGAATTCATCTGCTGCTGTTGATCTGATATACTCAAACACACATGAATGCATATGCATGCATATATCCCCACGTGCATAAAACTGTGTGCATGTATATTTTTGCATGTATGTGTATATATGTTCATTTAATAGAAATGTCATATTTATGCACACACATCTATATAGCCACATGCATGTACCAACATGTGTATATAGATTATATGTCTATATAGCTGCACACATACACACGTAGACATAGCCACATATATGCTCATTCTTTTGATGGAAATGTAATCTTAATGTATGCAAGTATAGATATACCCGCATACATGTGCGTGGGTGTATATATGTGTGTGTATGCATACATGTGTGCATTTATTTAATGAGAAGTTCATGTTCAGGAATTTAAATGCATGTCTATAAGTATATGTAAAGTATATGTATGTGTATGTATATATAAATATGCATATATATAACATGCATACATCCATACACGTATACACACATAAATCAATATGCGCATAAGTTTCTTTTTATGCCATATGTCCGTATTTATATGGAAATGCTCTCTTCAAGTATCAAAGTGCATGCGTGTCTCTGCACGTTTGTACAGTATGAATGGAGTCACGTTTCTGCACACATGTCTGTCACACATCTAGGCACACAATCTACACCTGGTGTGTCTCTGTGTACACTTCTCTGGAGCGCCTCACATTTGCACGATGACCTAAGGCCAACCTCTGAAGAGCTGAAGGTGTCGAACTCAGCCATCACCAAATCCTGCTGCTTTTCTTTATCTGGTGAACAGTGAGTGCGTTTCAGATGGGAGATGTGGACTCGGAGAGGTCTGCTGTGCAACTTCTGAGTGACTAGCTGGGGCTCTGAGGGTGCTAACGTGTGTGGAGTCTCCCATGCTCCCTTGTGCTAGAGCATCAAGCTCCCGATTCCCCACCTCCCCCATTTAAAAACGGGGCTGGCACAGGTGTCTGCTCCTCAGGGTTACCCTGGATGTCCAATGTGATCATGAGCAGCCAGATGCACAGGGAGAACTCTGAAAATCTGCTTCCCCTGGACTCGGATGTTGTACCTCTGGAGGTCTCTGCATTGGGATATCTTGCTGCTGTTGGAAGATTGACTCAAAGTGGCCTCTCTGGAAGCTTTAAGTCATTCATGCATCAAATGCAAATGAAAACACTCTAAGGATATGCACTGGATACAAGCAATAACTCCAGGTGACTGTGTTTTAGGGTTTTTTTTTTCCCCAGGAGATTTACCATTCAGGGCTTGGTTCCCCCCAACGCAGGCCAGTGGACCTTTCTCATTCATCATGCCTAGATTAGTACCCTAGTTTGCAACAGATAGAGCTCACATGTATCATTCACATGTCACCACAATAAAGAAAAAAAATATGCAAAGAATAAAGGAAGTAAGCACACCACCTACAAAGAAAGGAAAGACGCATAATTATTTGCACAAAGCATTAGAAAATACTGTGATATTTTATTATTAAAAATGCTGCTGAAAAGTTTATACATATGTGTCCAGCCATATATATCTTCTATCATTACTTAAGGCAAAATCAAAAAACAAAGTTGCAAAATCATAACCCAAAGAACCATTAAACCCTGCGTGCCTTTGAAGATCAAGAATAAAAGCCTAAGAAAGTATTTTTTTCTTATTTTTTCTCCTTTTTTTTCTTTTTTCTTTTTTATAGATAGCAAGTATATTTTTTTCTCATAGAACTCTATGAAGACTCTATAACCTCTTTCCAGTAGAAATAAGATATCCTTTACGATGTATTAAATTCTTTTGATCATAATCCTCTGTAAAAGCTAAAAGTATCCACTGAACAGGAACGCTTTGTCTTTATCCAAATGCCACGAGGCTGACGCATGACTGTACATATTGCTAGCAGAAGACGATGGGAAATACTAAACAAATACCGGAATTCACGTTACATCCTACTGAACCGACAGGAGTGTCGACCATTGAGTCCGTTTTAGATTAAGCTATTTGCTGCAGACCAGCTGGGGTGATACGTAGCTTGCAGAAATGGCCTGAGGAAAGCTTTCCAGAAACAATGAATTGCGGGAACATCTTATCCATGACATTTGCACCGTGGACAAAGGAATGTGGTTTTGCAGGTGGTGGGGAGGGAGGATCATCATATTTCACATATTTATATACAGAGAAGTGCTCTCAAATCAAATTGACAGCAGCAACGCGATCGATTGTGGGAGGTGGATGTGTGACCAAGGACTGCCTTTTTGCTAGAGATCGAATGCTGTGATACACCCCTACGGTTTCAGTGCGGGGGTTTTGGTAGTTAGAGGTTGTTATTGCAGGGGGAGGGGTGCTAAATGCAAAATGCCCACCTAACCGCTGGCGTCTAAGACTGCATTTCTGGAATGAACTACCACGGAGCCCAGATAGGTCCTCTTTGAACATCTTTGGCTACTGTTTCTTGGTGGATGTAGTAATTATTTTCCTCTAAGACAAAAATACAAAGGAACCTTTACTAGAGTATCCTTCCACCTTGAAACACTCAAAACATTCCTTAAAGGGAAACTTTAAAAAAAAATAATGATGAGCCATTTGAAGGACAGATCTTTGATTCCCTTAATTGCCAATTGCAAGTGGGAGAATCATTTCTATTTATTATGTGGACAGTGAGGCTGTTTTCCCCAGAAAGTCTATGCAACGTACTTTTAAGGTACTGGGTTCTGTCCTTTTTCATTTCTTCTGTACTATTCATTGACTGATAACTGTTAGGCAAATCCCCCCCAAAAGTGGCATTTCCAAGCCTATGGTGTATCCCATAAATGATATTTAAAAAAGGAAAACAAAATTCAGCTTACTAATAAATAAAGGGCTCATCGCTTAAACAAAAAGAAACGCACATGTGTTCCTTCAATCTGATTACCAAAGCTGAGCAGGTCCTTCGTCAGGAAAATCCTCCTGCAGCTGCTGAGAAAAACAGCGTCGTATTGAGTGCCGGGGGCAGGGCATCACCAAAGACAGGCTTTCTTTCCTTTTTGGCAGGGGCCTAGGGTGGGAAGCAGCTCTTCCTAAACATATTCAAAGGGCCAGAATCACACAAGGAGACTTGTATTCTTTCCCCTTCCCCGATGCTGCTGGCTGTGTGCACATTTCCCATTGGACACACTTGAGACCACATTCGGCTGGGGGGATCCTTCTTGGCTTTGCAATTGCATGAAGGTGAACACACATAAAAGGAAAAAACTCTCCCCAAACATGGGTGTCCTCAAGATGCTCCAGAGTGGGCGTGAGATAGACCGCATGGACGGTCTGGGCTCTCCCGAAAGACACCACACCCTCTTAACAAATGAAACGAGTTAGAACAATAACAACAACAACCAAAATAATCACATGTCTTTGTGTACCTCAAGTAATTAAGAACAAAAGCCTTTTTTGTTTGTTTGCTTGCTTTTTTTTTTTTTTTTTGCAGGGGAGGAAACAGGTGATATGAGCCATGTATATATATAGATATATTTATATACATTCAGAGCACAATGAAAACCACAATTTTGCTAAAAGCTCTTTCAAACTAAAAACACCAATAAAAGCTTTTTTTGTTTTGTTTTGTTTTGTATTTTTGTTGGTTGGTTTGTTTTCTTTTTCTCCCCCTCTGGTTGTGTTTTGTTTGAAACTCACAGCTATATACATGTTTATTTGTACAAAGTTTTTCTTAAATATAGTTCAGGCTGGCAAAACATCTCTTTGCGCAGAACTATATTGAATCTCCTGCATAGTGAAGTCTTTTATTTTAATATGAAAATTCTACCTTCCCTTCTCTCTGGATGAGAGTGCCAAATGCTGAACGAAATTCCCCAGAGTGGTGTCTTTCTGAGGTTGTGCCATCTCTTGTGTGTGGCACATAAGAACCTTTTTTTTTTCTTTTTCTTTTTCAACTGTAATTTAAAAAAAAAAAATTAGATATCCTTGGCTGAGTTCCAGAAGTGTTCACTGCTATTGTGACGTTGGAAACATCCAGGTCCTTTGCGTGGTGATGCTCTTCAGGGACACAAAACGTCCTGTTGGAATGGTGGGGATCTTAAAGCAGTATCATAACAGAAATGGATGCTTTTCACATTTAATAGGGTCAGAAGTGGGTTTTGTAGGACAGAGAAATGCCAGTAGGAAGAGTCTACAGGGCCACCATGACTGCCCTTTTCGTTTTGGGGGGGATTTTTCATCCTAAATCCGAGTGATGGAGACCGTTCTTGCTGGGAAGATAGGTGTTTCCTTGCGTTCTCTCTCCACCTCCTGGCCATCGCTGGAGGACAGGGGGAGAGGAAGGGACTGGGGACTGCAAAGCTATACCCTGGTGGTGGAGTGTCCATGGGGCAAATTGGTACTGTTCTGTCCCCCGCTGAAGGTGTTGAAGGTGTGCAGAGGCTGCATCCCGGTGAGTGTGTTGGGGATCATGGTGATGGTGTTGGGCGTCATGAGTGGGATGTCGTCCGGGGATCTGCGTAGGGTGAGCGTGTAGTCGGGCGGGCAGGTGAGCCTGAGCGTGTCGTGCGCCTGCAGCGATTCGCACTCATGGTCGTGTTCCAGTTGCTTCATCTGCAGCGACATGATTTCCTCGTTCTGGATGTGCGCGATGTCGTTGGTGGTGTTGCGCTGCGGGCTGGGCCGCCGGTGCGTTTCGTGTCGCCTCTTGTCCTTCTTGTAGTAAAGGGCGGCGAAGGCCAGGATGTTCAGGAACAGCAGCGACGCGCCCACCGCGATGGTGACGCTCAGCTCCGTCGAGTAGTCCCGCTTGGTTTCGATGAGGACCGTGGTGTCCTCGGGGCCCGTTTTGTGAGAGTCCTTACTGTGTTTGGGGTTGTTGGCCGGGGTGATGGCCGGGCGCTTGGTCGTGGGCCATATCTTGGCTGGAGATCGCCGGGTGCCGTAGGGGAACGAGGTCATGTCGGGTGGAGGGACTTTGGTGGTGGTGGACACATATTGGAAGATTTCATTCAAGTTGTGCAAATGGGGGACAAGTTCCAACCAGAAGGCCACTTTGGTGGCCCGGTAATGATCCCTCACTCTGGGTTTGAGCCCGATGTGCAGATACAACTGGTCTTTGGGGTTGTACTTGGACCAGGCCACTTCCTCGAAGCGGTTGGGTTTTGTGTGAATGAACTTGGTATCCTGAGGAACTGGTTGATTCGGATCACTGGAGAGAGGAGGGGGAAAAAAATAAGGTCACATTCTTAGGCATCTGACACAGAAATCTCTGAACATTGCACCTGTTTATTAAGGAGCTTGACACACGTTCTGCATTAAAGCAAAATATGTCTACCATTTTGCATACAAATTTATTTATTTATTTTGGTACTGGGGATTGAACTCAGGGACACTTGACCCCTGAGCCACATCCCCAGCCCTATTTTGTGTTTTATGTAGAGACAGGGTCTCACTGAGTTGCTTAGCATCTCCCCGTTGCTGAGGCTGGCTTTGAACTCACAATCCTCCTGTCTCAGCCTCCCAAAGTGTTGTGATGACAGGAATGTGCCACCACGCCCAGCTAGATAAGTCCCTCTTTGTCTGAAAAATAATTCCCAGTGCCACTCAGATGGCAGATCCCTAACAATTCCACGGCTTTTGCAAGGCATGGAATTATCTTCAATGAGGAAAATGGACAACGCCATGCCTCCAGGCTGATCTTTGGTATTGCAAATGCCTTTGAACTGTAAACCTCAACCAGGAGTGATTTGTCCCATGAGCACAACTGATAATGTTTGGAAATATTTCTGGAGGGTGTTGCTTTATAAGGTATAGGTCAGGGATGTGGCTAAACATCTCCAGTAAACAGGAGAGATCCCACGTCAAAAAAAAAGTTATCTGTTCTCAAATGTGGATAGTAGTGAGGTACAGAATTCTGGATTTAAGAGGCTCTTCTTGTTGATAAAGTGGGCACTCCCTATCTCACTCAAGAATGAACTTTGAAGAAAATGATAGATGTCACGATTTTAACGCTGAATGCCAAATAAAAATATGCTTTCCAATTGCAAACTGCTTATAAATAGACACACACCATTTGCTGTTTCTGTTTGAAATGGGGAGTAACTATTATACTGGATACCTTTAAAGACTGAGTCAGGAAAGGACCAACCAACAGTTCATATTTTCTAGAGCTGTGAAAATCCTCATCGAGTTCTTAAAACCCACTTGGCTTTACCTCACTCTTTCACAGAGTGGATGCAAATATCAGACTTGGAGGTGACAGATGAGGTTGAAAAAGAGCAATGAACGTTTTAGCACAAAGTCAGAACTCAAGAAATGTCACCTATCATCTTTCAATGCATGAGTTGGAATACTCAAAAGATGGCTAGTGAAAGAAGGTTATGGTGCCATATTATTATAGACCAGACTATATCCTGCATGTCCTGTGTAGAGTATACGCAAGTATACTGCATATTATAGCCTCTGTACCACAGAGTAGGCCACCTGTATACTCTATGTGGTATACAGTGCATCCAAATATACCTTACTTTATACACAGTGTAACAACCACAATGTTAAGGTTTGGATAGGAAGGGTCCCCCAGAGCTCACGCATTAGACAGTGAAAGAATGTTTGGAGGTTAAGTACTTGGGTCCTGATAACCTTAATGTAATCAGTGGATTAATCCACTTGAATGCGCTAACTGGGTGGTGACTGCAGGCAGGTGGGGTGTGGCTGGAGGAGGTGGTCACCGAGCTGTGCCTTTGGGGACTCTATCCTGTCCCTGGTGAGCAGAGCTCTCTCTGCTTCCTGGTGCCACGTCCTGAGCTGCTCTCCTCCTCCAGGCCCTTCCGCCATTTTGTTCTGCCTCACCTTGGGCCAGAGCCATGGCGTCGGCCAGCCATGGACTGGACCTCTGAAACCATGTGCTCCAAGTAAACTTTAAATTGTTCTTATTGTGTACTGTGGTCACTGCAACAGAAAAGTTGAATAGAACTCACAATATATACTGTATACTAAATGCCAACTGTATACAGTGCATATGTGTGTATATGTATATTTGCATGTATATATGTGTGTGTGTGTGTATATACATATATACACATATATATGATGTATACAATGGTAAACTTGAGGGAAAAAATATACCCGTATCTTTCCTTTCACTATCTATACATCTATATATCTATATTTCTATAATCTATATGTCTATATCAATATCTGTAGCTGTATCTAGTCCCTATATCATGAAGTTGCTTACTTTTTACAAACATTTATATGTTTGACAAATCATCCGGTTCTGACCCCTTGCATTGGCTTTCTTACATGTTTTGGAAAGATGTCTGATTCAATACAATAGCTCTTGTGTCTCTTACTTATCTTGCAAAATAAATTTCAAGTCTTTTCTATTTAATTGGAATCTGCCAGGAAAAATAAAAATGCTTTCCCCCTACTTTTATTGTTCCCAGAGAAATGAAAAAGGGTAAAGATACCCACTCTTTCCCCCTTGATCTGATTTTGCCGGACGGCGCCTATTAGATAGAGACCTTTTATGAAGCGCCCGGCTAGGAGGACAAACAGTGTTCTGTTTGTTTGTCTCGTGGGCTCTTTTGGAAGGAATTCCGTGTGGGTTTCAAAGGTAAAGAAAAACACATTTATTTTGTTCTCCAAGAATAGAGCAGAGGATTTGGGAAACCCAGATAAGCCGGCTTGAGCCCGATAGGATCTAGCTGCTAAAGTTCTGAGAGATGCACAGTCAGAATCCTTAAAGCACCGTCAACTCTCAGACGTGGTGACACCCAAGGCCATTTCCCCTTCTCAGATACTCCAGAGACACTAGGACCTATGAGTGGAAAACTAGTAAAAATGTCCTAATTTCTACTTGGGGCACACAAAATCCTTTTAATTCTCGTGAAATGAAAAGATTAGACCCACTGGGCGTAGGGAGCCACAGCCTTGCCTGGCTCATCAAAGACCCAAAGCACATCTTGCTCCATCCCCCCAGCACCTCGGCTTCCTCTCCACCTGCCCCGTTGGAGTCGAGGCGAAATCTCGACAGCAAACAGTTCTGAGTTCCTGTGGTTCGTTTTGGGTGGCTAGAGATGGACGCTGCGATTTTTTTTTTTTTTTTGTAAATCCATCAGGGTGGCCCCTTCTCAGCTTAGTGGGGTAGGAAGGTTTCCTGTCCCTTAAGATTCAGAAAGTAGCTCTCCCTCTACCAGGTGGCTCAAGAACTCCTCCCGGACACCAGGTGGTGATGTCCCTTCAACCTGAAATACTTCTGCACAAAAATTCCAAAGTAGAGATGGCAGTTGGCTCCAGCAAAAGAGGTAAGCTCTTCCGTGTTACTGGGGGAGCAAAATGAAAAGATGCATATATATTGTGACGTTTGTTTACCATTCTAGAAAGATTTTCCCATGCCTGAATGGCAAGAGCATTTGAAGTCTTTGCTGTGGGATGCGTCGTTGGATTGCATCAACTCTGGATCCCCTTTATTTTCTTCTGAGGATGGGCCCCAGGGCTTTGTGCATGCTGGGAAGGTCGGCTACCACCCCGCTATATCCCCAGCCCCCTGTGGCCTAACCACAATGTTAGCAGCCGTTGATCAAGGAGCTCACTGCATCTCATGGACCAGTTAGGAGCAAACCCTTTCCTGCTGTTCCTACGAGGGCATTAGGAGGATTTCACTTTCCTACAATCCTTCTGGAAGCCTGGGAGGTAAATTGCACATTTCTTTGATGTTCTGTCTCCATTGTGGAAATTTTCCAAATCTGTTTCTGTAATGAATGCCTCTTCATGTTTTTTTTTTTTAGCTCACGGAGTTCTCTTCCTGCATGATTTGAGTCCTCTCATCTGGACACAGAAATGCCTCCTGGCTGCAAGAACAGGCTCCCCCACGTACAGTTCTGAGGACCTATTTTGTTATTTGATATCAACAGAACAAATCGGATGCAGTGGTGCACACCTGTCATCCCAATGACTTGGGAGGCTGAGGCAGGAGGATTGCCGGTTGGAGGCCAGCCTCAGCAACTTAGTGAGACCCTGTCTTAAATTTAAAAAAAAATTAAAAGGAAAACAAAATCTAGCATGATTAGAGCCTGGTCATTCATTGATTGTCAACTTTGGGTCCCAGTTAAGATTTTCAAGGTCTATAACCTCACCAGGACCTCATTCCTTGCTTACGCTAGTAACACCAGATATGCAATTTTCTTTGTGGGGGGAGGAGTACCAGGGGTTGAACTGAGGGGTGCTCGGCCACTGAGCTGCCTCCCCAGCCCTGTTTTGTGTTTTATTTAGAGATAAGACCTCACTCTGGTGGAGGCTGGCTTTGAATTCTTGATCCTCCTGCCTCAGCCTCCAGAGCCAGTGGGATCACAGGCATGCGCCTGGTGCATTTTAGCATTTTAAGAAGCCTCCTCTCTTGGCATGCTAGAAATGAAGTGTCCTTCCAATGTCTCTTGCATGCATCTTTCCTTCCTGCCTCATTTTTTTTTTTAAATAATGAAAGCATCAACCTCATTCTCCGACACATCAACAAGCAGGAACAGCTAATGAGGATTTAATGGCTTTATTTGAATTCCTCTCTTCTTCACTGGGTCAATTAAAAATATGATAAATGACTCTAAGCTTCCCATTTTAGAAAAAATCACACAAAGAGGATTTTTGGAACATGTAAAAAGTAAGAAGTATGTTATTTTAATGAGGGTTAAGATAGTACTATTAGATACAAAGCAAATAATATGTGTAGCCGGGCATAGTGGCACATGGCTGTAATCCCAGAGGCGGGGGAGGCTGAGTCAGGAGGACCGCCAATTGGAGGCCAGTCTCAACAACTTAGCAAGGCTCTAAGCAACTTAGTGAGACTCTATCTCTAAGTAAAATATTAAAAGGTCTGGGGATGTGGCTCAGAGGTAATGTGCCCCTGGGTTCAATCCCCGGTACCCCTCCAACAAACAACAACAATATGTGTGGATTCTGGTGCCATGAACACAGAGTGGTGTGAGAAACTCTCAGGTAAGTTTTTATGCCTCAAGATGGACATGGGGAGAGAGAGACATGGACAGGGAAGGCCTTGGATGACCACACAGGTGAGGTAGCCGGAAGACAGCCAGCTATAAGCCAAGGAAGGAGAAAAACTGCACATGACCCAGGAGCAAGAAAATACTCCCCGCGGGGTTTAGAGTGAGCACAGCCCTGCAGAGGCCTCCATTTGGCTGTTCCAGCCTCTGGAATTCAGACACGATAAATCCCTGTTGTTTTAACTCATGCATTTATTATTTTTTAAATCAGGGATGGCTTAACCACTGAGCCACATCCCCAGCCCTTTTTATTTTTATTATTATTTTTTTTAAATTTAGAGACAAGGTCTTGCTACATTTTTTTTAGTTATTGAGGCTGGCTTTGAAATTGAGATCCTCCTGCTTCAGCCTCCTGAGTCCCTGAAATTACAGGCATGGGCCTCCATGCCTGGCAAGTCACCCAATTTCTGATACTCTCGGGCAGCCTGCAGAAACTCATCGACAGAGGTTATTGAAGAAATTCTTGAGGGCTGGACCTGAGTCATCTCCTCGTTGACGTACGAGGGTTTTAGTTGCCGAGGAGCAGCTCTCTCACGTGCTTTATACCCTAATGCCTTTACTGTAGCTTTTCGTGGGCTGGATGCGCAGGTGGTTTATTCGGAACCCGTTTTCCATGCTATGAACATTCTAGAGCTTTGCTAATCCAAAAAGAAAAAAAAAAATGTGAGATCGATCTAAAGAATGACGCCTCTTAATCTTCTAAGCATCGGGACTCGGAGCCTCCTCAACCCCAAGAGAGTGCTGGGTGAATTGTAGGCACAGCAGGGTCTGCAGGGTGGGGCCTTCCTGGATGCTCAGCCCTGCAGGGAGACTGACCCTCCTGTGGCTCCTTTCCTACATTTTGCAATGTTGTCTATATGTCTTCTACACGAAGGCCAACCTAGGAACCAACCTAGATGCCCTTCGCTAGATGAATGGATGAAGAAACTGTGGTATATCTACACAATGGAATATTACTCAGCCATAAAAGAGAATAAAATTATGGCATTTGCAGGTAAATGGATAGAGCTGGAGAACAGCATGCTAAGGGAAGTAAGCCAATCCCAAAAAACCAAAGGCCGAATGTTCTCTCAGGTAAGTGGATGCTGATCCATAATGTGAGGGAGGGGACACGGGAAGAATGGAGGAACTTTTGGTCACAGGGGTGAGAGGAGGGAGGGGGTGTGGGGGCAGGAAAGATGGTGGAATGAGATGGACATTGTAGCCTTAGCTTCATGTATGACTGCATATATGATGTGATTCTACAAAAAAATAAAAAAGAAGAAAAGAATGAGTTTCCCTCATATATATATGTAATTGCATATATATAGAGAATTGCATATATAGAGAATTGCATATATAGAGAACTGCATATATGCAGTCTATAGGAATATATAAATTGCATACAAATAGTGTATATATATAATATAGAGTGCGTATACAGTGTTAATAGAAGATATGCATATAATAAAGTATATCTAAATCTCTAGGCAATACTCTACATATTAATATATAGAATTACAGATGCCCAGTAAGTATAATATATAGAATTGCATATATAGTATATATAATAACACATATAAAGTTCCATATATAATGTTAAGTAGATGCATGTACTATTTATATTATATATAATAAAGTATATCCATATCTCTATCTATAGGCACAGTACAGTATTTATTTATATATAGAATTGCATATCTAGTATGTATAATATGATTGCATATATAATGTTAATAGAAGATGTATATACTAGAGCCGGGCACAGTGGTGCACACCTGTCATCCCAGCACTTTGGGAGGCTGAGACAGGAGGATCGCAAGTTCAAAGCCAGCCTCAGCAATGGTGAGGCCCTAAGCAACTCAGTGAGACCCTGTCTCTACATAAAACACAGAATAGGGCTGGGGATGTGGTTCAGTGGTCGAGTGCCCCTGAGTTCAATCCCCGGTACCAAAAAAATATACATATGTAAAGTTAAATGTATATTTCATGTATGATAATATATAGAATGGCATAATTTTAAAAAGATACATACTATCTATAATAAAGTACATGTGTCCTCTATTTATTATCTATTATCATCTATGTAATTGTGATGTAGAGAAATCTTTGTGTCTGTGATTTCCGTATCTACAGATTCACTCAAGCACAAATAAAAATAATTTGCAAGAAAACCTGTGTCTGCACAGAATTTCCTGTCATTATACCCTAAGCATTATGGTATAGCAACTATTTATACAGCATTATTATAAATCATCTAGAAACTATTTAAAGTGCAGAAGAGGACACGGACAGGTTGTATACAAACATTGTATCATTTTATAAAAGGGACTTGGGCTGTTTGTAGAATCTACTAACTGGAGGTCCTGTGACCAACCTTCTGTAAATACCCAGAGAGATGGATGTGTGTGTGTGTGTGTGTGTGTGTGTGTGTGTACATATTATTATATATTATTGAATCTTAACAAATGAGATCAGGTCATAATTAGATCTGAAACCCTGCAATCAGCTCTCAAATGAATCATCAAAAAAAAAAAATTGCCAATTGTACACCAGCCAGCAGAAATTGCAGAATTTTCAATAAGCCCTGCACACTGTCATATATACTATATATAGAATATATATGTGTAGTAATAAGAAAAAAATATAAACTATAAAAATATGTGTAAAAGGAATATATCTGTGTATGTAGATATATACACATATGTACACATATATACACATATAGATATATACACACACACACATATCCAGATATATATAGTACTTGCAATTAAACCCAGGAGTGCTTAACCACTGAGCCATAACCCCAGCCCTTGTATATTTTAATTTTTAAATTTTTCAATTTTTTAAAGAATTTTTTTTAGATGTCAATGGACCTGTTTTATTTTGTTTTATATGTGGTGCCAAGAATCGAACCCAGTGCCTCACGCCGGCCAAAGCAAGCGCTCCACCACTGAGCTATGATCCCAGCCCCTACATTTTTATTTTGAGACAGGGTCTGGAGAAGTTGCTCACGGACCCTCTACGTTGCTGAGGCTGGCCTCCAACTTGCAATTCTCCTGCCTCAGCCTCCCGAACTCCTGGGATTGCGGGTGTTCTCTACCGATCTTAGAAAATATGGAAAGGGGTAAAGAAAACCCGGGTTTGCGCGGTGCTGGTGGGAAACTCGATCCATTCTGTCGTGCGTATGTGCGCGCCTGTTGCACTCGTGTGAACTAAAGCGCGTTTTATCCTCAATGCAAGTCCTGTAAGAAGGAACGAGGCCCAGGAGGCAGAGGGGCCCTGCGCCCCCGGCACCTACCCGGTCTTGGCGAAGTTGGTCCAGTAGGTCATGACCACGGCGCTGAGCATCACGTCGTTCTTGGAGAAGTTGCAGCTGAACAGTTCGGTGGGGCCGATCATGGGGATGCCGAACACGTAGGGGACCTCGTCTCCGTGCGCCGAGTCTGCCCAGCTGGGCTTCATTTCGCTTTGGCAGTGGTGGTAGAAGGCGTAGAAATAGGTGGGCGAGCCGTACTGGGCGTGCAGGTCGGCGGTGGCCACAGCGGGGGCCACCCACTGGTGGTCGGTGAAGAGGGCCACCAGGGTTTTCCTGCGCGTCTCGGGGTTCTCCTTGTCCGCCCAGTCCGTGTACATGAACTTGATGGTCTCGCGCAGCGTGTCCTTGCCTTCGGGGTAGCCGTACAGGTTGTCCACGAAGTTGGACACGGAGAAGTCGAAGTCGTTGGGGGTCACGCCGTCCTCGTTGTCCACAATGCCGTCCACGAACTTTAAGCCTTCGCCTTGATTGACGCCCAGCATGATGTCGTAGTTGAGGAACTCGCCCTGCTCCATCAGGATTTGGGGGTCGTCCGGGATCACATCACCATCGATCACCGGGCCGAAGGCGATGTGGTAGGTGGCCGGGGTGATGGCCTGCTGGATGAGCTCCTTGTAGTTCTTGACGCGCAGGCACTCCACCATGTCCGTGGTGTCCAGCATGTTACAGCCTACCTTGTCTGCCAGGATCCGCGTGTACTTGGCCGGCTGGTAGTTGACAGCCCAGCTGGACAGGGCGGTGCCACTCTGGATGATGGCCTTCTGGAACAGCCCTGCAGGAGCAGAATTGACAGACATGCAAATGAAAACGTGCAGGGCAGAGAGGTGGCTTTGCACTGGGCCAGCAGGTCTGCGCCTGTCTCCGGGGCCTGGGGAGGCCTGGACCCAGCGCAAGTCAGCTCACGCACACCAGAGTTCAAAACCAATGCAACATACACTCATATTTCTGCAGTAGTCATATTTCTGCATTGATGTATCTGCAGTAGTAAAAATTACAAGGCAAGAAAAAAAACATGTAATTTTTTATCTTTCCATAATTTCACAGAGTTTTTGCTTCTTTGGCTTTAGATGCAATGTATGAAAACTCTCCGTGTTATCTCCCTGGCCCTAAACGCATGCTTTGCATAAGGACAAGGTCCAAAGAGCTTGGATGTCACAAGCAAATCTAGGTACAGCTTCAAGATTGTAAAAAAAACCCAAAAAATAGCTCCTGGAATCAGTTGCAGACTGAGAATTCCAGAAAGTATTTGCATTTCTGTGTTTGGTTTCAAAATATTAAGCTTTCACATTTATAATAACATAAGTAAGTTAGCTGTGCATCTAGAAAATCTTTAATTGGATTTCCAATGAACTTTTGTTTTCAAGTCACTCATTTCAAAGCCATACCCGTGCAAAACTGAGGTTTGTAAACTTTGTACTCTCATTAAAAAAAAAAAAAGTGCCCCACCTAGTGAGAGTTTCCCGCTTGGAATTCATAAGGCATTTGTAAGTTCAAACAATCAGTTAAAAAAAAAAAAAGGTGCCACAAGAATGCACAAAAACAGTTTCCCACTTGGAAACTCTTGGGTCGTTTTAGGAGTAGAATTCTAGGTGCATTTAAAATTGTCCATGGGCTGAGTCTACTGTGTTTATGGCCAGCAGGACAAAACCTCTATTTTTAGCCATGCCGGGACACAGGGCGGTGGGTTGTTACAGCACAGCCTTCTGTTTACAATCTCTTTCTGAGAATTCCAGCAAGAAACCCTCCCTGCGGCAGAGAGCAGTGAGCTCCACCAGGTCCAGCAGTTCATGCCCCGTCAGTTTTTAAGGTCGTGTAAGCCATCAAATGGTGGAGAAATATGATTGCTGTCAGGAAGATGAGGTTTTAAAGGTTGGAGGCCTGCCCAGAGATGACTCGGGGTTGAGATGTGAAGCCACCTTGGTTATGGCCCCCTCTGTCACTCAAAGGCATCTGGGGCTCATTTCTGTCAGATGCACACTTGGGTCAAAAGCAGTGTCTGGAGTGTTTGCCTCTGAAGAGTCACATGCTCAAGCCTCTGGAAGAATATAATGTCATTATCTGACCTATAAGACGCATTCATAAGTTAAAACAATCAGTTCCAAAAAATGCTAGAAAAATGCACAAAAAGTAGTTCTGTTTAGGTTGTTCTTTTCCCGCTCAAAACCTTAGGCAATAATTTAGGCAACAGGAAGTGTATAAGCAAACTACACAAAGCACTTCCGTGCATACTAGGAAAATAAGATAACCACAGCTTTACAAAAAAAAAAAAAATAGAATAAGAGAAATAAATACCAGCCATAATTTGTACTTCAAACATACATTATGTGTGTGCAGGAATATACGGCCATGAAATCCATTCCTACATGTGTATATTATGCATCCATGAAAAAGGAATCAAGCAGAATATCTTAGTGTAATTAGTATGCTAGCAACCAGAACCGTTTCCTTTTTATTCTTTACTCTACTTCTTGTGGGTCTGTTTTGCCTAACGGTGCCAGACATGTGCACTGCATTTTCCTCTGACTTTCCAACACTTTTGTACAACTTCAGTAAAATTCTTCCTATGAGCATTCCTTTGAGAATAGTTCCTTATACTTCTCTCTGCTCAGTTTTGTGGCACATCAGTTCATTTTTTTTGCTAGGATAATAATACAGTGGTGAACATTTTCATTGAAATATTGTTTTTCCCATATTTGCTTTTATTTGGTTGGACTGGATAACTAGAAATGGAATTCCTAAGATAAGGCAAATGTCTAGCTATTATTTTATTTTATTTGGGTCATGCTTGATTGTGTTCCTGGCTTGTTCCAAAGAGCTGCCTAAGAGAAAGGAACCAGGAACAGGGCATTTTTACAGAGCGTAATCATTTTCCCAAATGATCACCAGCTACCTTGACTTAGATGTGTCTGATGATCTGCTGAAGTTTAACCCAAAGGCAGTTCCCCTTGAGAACTGTGATGATTTCTGCTGAGAAGAGTGAAAAACCTCACTATTTTTTAGAAGGGAAGGAAAGAAAAAAGAAGAAAATGGACTTTGATTTTGGAGCACTTTGACATCATGGGCAGCAGAGTCACACAAATGAAGATTTCCATGCACACAAAGGTTTGGCTACATAGCCGGGTGTGGTGGTGCACACCTGTAGCGTCAGCGGCTCAGGAGGCTGAGGCAGGAGGATCACAAGTTGGAGGTCAGCCTCAGCAATTTATCAAGGGCCTAAGCAACTTAGTAAGACTCTGTTTCAAAATTAAAAAAAAAAAAAAAATAGAAAAGGCTGGGATGTGTCTCAGTGGTTAGTTAGGTACCTTTGGGTTCAATCCCTAGTACCAAAAATTAAAGCACTTCAGCAACTTGTCTGCAGTGCCACCAAGATGAAAGGAAGGAACAGAAAGCCGTCCTTCAATATCCCTGCATCTTTCTGTGGATCCGGCAGTTTCTTTCAAGAAAGACGCTCTGAGAAAACTTAACAAAAACCATCCTATTAAAGTTTCAACTATCTTGATGCGAATCCATCGACTGAGCATGGGGTAAATGTGGACATATCAGGTGACTTATGACAAGCTTGTGTTTTTGGAAGTTTTCTTGCTCATGTTTCCTTGGGCTCTTAGCAGGGTGTAGATGTGGGAACACATTTATGGAGAGCAAATTGCATAATCCCAAGCTCCTCATCCTGGCCGTGTTTAGAAAACCTCTCAACTACCTGGGCATCTCTCTTCCTGTTGGATTCCTGCTGAAAATTACATTTGCAGGTGACACAGAGACAGACAGGCAGAGGCTACCCTCCCTGGATACTGTTGACTTCTGCAACCATGCAACAAACATATTACTATTTCCAGAACGTGTAAAAATTAACCTGAACTAGAGAAGTGACTCTGTAAAGCATAAGGCTAAACGTCCATGTAAGAAATCTATGAATCTGCTGGGCGGCTCAGGAGGCTGAGGCAGGAGGATCACGAGTTCAAAGCCAGCCTCAGCAACAGCAATTTGAAGTGGATCAAATAAACTCACAGTGCAAAAAGAGACGGAAGCAGTTGTTTTGTTCCAACTGTGGAACTCACAGCTCCTTGTTGCAGATTTAAATGAGATAGGAGGAACTGTTTAGAATGAGTTAGAAGAAAAGATGGACACATTAATTTGGGGATTTTCTGTTAGAAAATCCAGAAAGACTTTGATTACCAGGTGCTACTCTGGAGAATGCTCTCTTTTCTGGCTTTTGCAGATCTGCCCTGCCCTCCCCACCCCTGGGGACACCTTTGATTACCTTCTGAGTAGTGAGATAAGGTCAGTAGGCTCACGCAGGAAGCTCCGGCCCCTGAGCCGAAAATGGTCACTCTCTTGGGGTCCCCACCGAACGATCCCACGTTCTCCTCAATCCAACGCAGCGCTTGGATCTGATCCAGGAGCCCGTAGTTGCCTTTGGCTGCCTGGTCCCCGGTGCTTAAGAACCCTGTGGAGGAACACAAGACCTCACCTGTCAATCACAGGAAGCCTCTATACCTGCACCATTTGCAAAGATACCTTATGGTTTACCTGCTGCCTTTTGTCTCTTATCCTCAGCCTAAGTCTGAAGCAACATGGAAGAAAACATTTCATGGCAGAGGAAATCATCATATATATATAAATATTGGGTATGATTTCTCTTGACATTACAATAAAACATTTCACACAGAAGGCAAATTTAATCTCAAATATTTAGAACATTGAAGCGATACCAGAATAGAGATTATAAAGTGTGCTTCATTCACAGTATCATTCCTATGCACACTGTCATTTTCTTTGGAGGAAAAAAAAAAGTGCAACAGGTTTCCAAAAGAAAGTTTTCAACAAAAAAAATGTATGTAGTTGTGTGTGGGAAGGTGGCATTTGTGTCAAAAGTATGCAGGTATTGAACACTTTTTTCTATGTATTTGTGGATGCATTATATTTCTTCTCCAGTGAAGTATCTGTTCAAAACTTTAGCCTGTTTATTGGTTGGGTTATTTGATTTTTTGGTGTTATCTCTAGCAATTAGAGAAATGCAAATCAAAACTATCCTAAGATTCCATCTCACTCCAGTCAGAATGGCCATTATCAAGAATACAAGCAACAATAAATGTGAGCGAGGATGTGGAGGGAAAGGCACACTCATACATTGCTGGTGGGACTGCAAATTGGTGTGACCACTCTGGAAAACAGGATGGAGATTCCTCAGAAAACTTGGAATGGAACCACCATTTGACCCAGCCATCCCACTCCTTGGTCTATACCCAAAGGACTTAAAATCAGCAGACTACAGGGATACAGCCATGTAGGTGTTTATTATCACAATAGCTAAGCTATGGAACCAGACTAGGTGCCCTTCAATCAATGAATGGATAAATAAAATGTGCTATATATACACAATAGAATATTACTCAGCCATAAAGAAGACTGAGATGATAGCACTTGCTAGTAAATGGATGTAGCTGGAGAATATCCTGCTAAGTAAAATAAACCAGACCCTAAAAAAATGAGGCCAAATGTCTTCTCTGATATGCGGATGCTAATTCACAATAAGGTGAGGGGCTAAGGAAGAATAGAGGTACTTTGGATTAGGCAGAGGGGAGCAAAGGGAGGGGAGGGGCATGGAGTAAGAAGGATATTCAAATAAATCAGATATTATTACCCTATGTGTATAGATGACTACACATCCAGTGTGATTCTACATCACGTACAATCATAAGAATAACAAGTTTCCCTCCAGGTATGTAGGAAGTGTCCAAGTGCATTTTACTGTTATGCATAACTAATTAAAATAATTAGAAAATATTGTAAAAAGTTAAGGAGAAAAAAAGTAGGCATATACAAAAACAGTGTAGGTCCCTGGTTTCCAGTTGCCTTAGTATTATTTAAGATTAAATTCATTTAATGCTTAAGTTGTAAAGCAAATGACAGGAGCTGAGATAGTGTGCTGCTCAGTGGTACAGCCATTACCCAGCCTGCCTGAGGCCCTGGGTTCAGTCCCTAGCACACACACACGCACACACACACACACACACACGTAAACACACACACACATGCACGCGCGCGCGCACACACACACACCCCAAAAGCAAAAAAATAATTGCAAATATCATGAGATCTCACTTTTCCTTAGTTTCTTTTTAATTACAATTTCTTCCTTCCTCCTTCCCTTTTCTTCCTTTCTAATATTTTTTTTTCCTTCTTGTTGTGCCAGGGATCAAACCCTGGTGCATGCTAGGCAATCTCTCTACCGCTGCGCTACATCTCCAGCCCTCTGTTTGTCTATATGTAAAAATATTTCAGATAAATACAGAAAAAAAAAATTCTAATACTTTAATCACCCTCAAAAACCTAAATCAATATTGAAATCTCCTCAATTGTCCCTAAAATACCAAGAACCGGTGCTCTTAATTTTAGAACAAGGAGGATTCTGTATGGTGACGATCTAGGTTTTGCTAAAGACGATCACATTATCGATTCCCCCTTGGGAGCTGCAAACAAGGCTTTGGTATCTATGCTAGCATGACATTCTCTCCCCTTCCCCAATGCTTCAACACCGCAAAATAATTCAATCCGGAGCCAAATGGCTTTCCTCTGTCACGTCATGGCAAGATATACAGTTTCCTAGGCAGAATCAAAATTATAATGTACCTTTGTACCTAAAGCAACCTGCATGTTTAATTAGTTGCACGGACTGTAATTCAAATGTGTCCTGCATACGGTTTCCAAAATGGAAGAAATGAGAGAAGAAAGGAAGGACCTGGGTCTTAAGGTGATTTGGTTTTTGATGCTCATCATTTTAACATTCTTAGTGGCATGTCCCCCAAATAGTCAATCATTTCTTTCAAGACCCAGAACACTGACTTGTTTCAAGCAATGCCTGTTCAGTCAGGATCACCTGCAAGTCCTGTTTACTTGGAAGACAGACCTGAGTCCCAAAATAACTTTGATTGAAACCCACTTTTTCTGACCAGGTTACAACTCAGAGCTGGCAGCCCTCCAGGAAGTCCCTGGGTGGAGAGCTTCTAAAACTGCAATACACCGTCCATCCAGCAGGAGGCGACCACTGATGCAGCCACGTAGTCTTCCTGCCTGTTTTCCTGCACACCTGAGGGAACCTCACCCTCCTGGCCAGAAGGGGGCCCATGAATGGCTTGACTCACAAGAAAGAGGCGAAAAAGGTTTTGTTCTCCAGTGACGGCCAATGCTCCAAGCCTGAGGCGGCCTCACCTGCTATGCACCTCCAGATCAAGACAAAGGGGACTGACGGCAAAGGTTTGCAGGGAAACCAAACCCCACAGAGGCAATTGTATGTGACACGTTGGGAGATGAGCTGGCATTCCAGAGATTGCTTGAGACCTGGCTGAGCCTCACTCCTTGTTTAATCAGCAATTATTAATTAGTGTTGGATGCCGGAAATTGTTCCGTGACCTCATGGCATTATCACGGAAACCTTTACACCATGGTTGCAAAAATGAATCGTGCTTTGCTTGGGGGACCAAAAAAGGGCCCCTTTCCTGCTAGGTTGGTGTGGGAATGGCTGATAATGCCGGGTGGTGTGCCAGGGAACACCTGAGCTCAGTCCTGTCTATCCAACATGAAAGAAAGAGGTGACAATCCCCGGGACTCCAGTAATCTCCTGGCCTCGCTGTTTTATCTGGAACATCTTTCTTGATGCCTTCCTCTCTCCACCTCCCTCCAGCAGGGCGACCTATTTGCTCATGACCTTGTGCAGAGTATTTGCAATCCACCAAAAAGTGAATCCCCAGACGCCATTCGGCAAGAAGACTCCCAGCCTCCTAGGAAAACCTTCCTGCCCTGTCTGGCCTCCCCAACTGAAGGCTAAGGAAGATGCCCGCCCCTGGAAATCTGGATTCTTCTGACAGCGGTGGATGGGACGTAGCAGATCTGCAACACCAAACGCCTCAAGCTGAGTAGGTGGAAGCTGTGTGCCAGAGGCTGGGATCCCCGCAGCGCTGGACGTGTCCTGAGCTCATGGGGGATTCCCCTCTGTTTTCTTTTGGTTACTGAGCTGGGGACGTGTGGGAAACCAGGGTGATGTGAAGACCCTTCAAACCTCCTTCCTGTGGTCAAGTCAGAACGATGTCAGACGTGTCACTCAGAGTGACAGGCAGGAGTTGATTGAAGGGATGGAAAGGGAAGGGGCCACTCTCAAGGGACAGAGGGGTCCTCTCAGAGAGGACAGGGACAACCTGCCCCTCCTGCCCTCCAGTTTTATTGGGGTCCCAGGGACGTTTCCAGAGAGTCCCATCCAGGTCCACTTCTTGACTTTTGATGGACAGCAGGGTCCTCTCTGCCATGGCCCCTCTGGGTCACCTTGGCCCGTGCTGCCTGGTTCTCACTGGAACCTGTTCTTGCAGATTTCATGGCTGGAGGAATGATCCTCGTCTCCCTGAGTCCTGGGACCTGGTCTGTGTCGGGGTCACAGAAGTGTCCCCTGCAGGGTGACTTGGTTCCTCTTGGGGACATTATTTCAGCCGCTTTTCTCCTGCAGGGAGCAGGGGTTTTGCTGAGGACGGTGACGAAGCCTGTCCAGGGAGGCCATGCAGGGCTGCAGGTCAGTGGCTTCTTGGCAAAGCAAACCTGTGGGGTTCGAGGGAAGACGGAGCTGCTTTCCCACAGCTTGGGATTGGAGGCATGAGATCTGGTGTCTGGGAGGCAGAGTGGACAGGAAGGGACTTTCCTGGCACACCCAGGTCCTTTTCTGTACATGCAGGGTGATTTTGAAAAAAAAAAAAAAAACTAAATGGTGATACATATAGATAGATATATATATTTTTTGGACTGGTTTTGCAGACACCAGAAACGCTGCAGATCTCAGGTTTTCCCTTCTAGTTGTAGGAATAAGAGGGCAGCTCAGCAATTGGGAAAAAACCACGCGTGCCGCCCGAGGTCAGTGCAGAGAGAGGCACCTTGGTGGGTCGCAGCCTGGAGAGTCCCTGGAATTTCAGAGCAAGTTCTTCATAACTCCACGGAGGAAGCCGGTTGGTTGTCGAAAACCAGGGATGGAAAACGAACACCTCCTTCACCGCTGGATGCTTTCTGCCCCAAACCGTCTACGAATTTCAGCTGGTAATGAACTTGGCTTTAGAGACTGGTGGGCTCTGAAATGAGGCTGGTCAATCTGTAGCCTCGCCCCTACCAACTGCACTGGGAAACTAAGATCCAAAATAGACGCTCTGAATTAATCCACGTTAATGGTTGCTTTGAGGCTAAGATTCGTCCAGCGCCCTGGGAAATACAAGTACAGCCACAATAAAAATACACACAGGAAACTGGGCATGGTGGCACACACCTGGGATCCCAGGGACTCGGGAGGCTGAGGCAGGAGGATCTCAAGCTCAAGGCCAGCCTCAGCCATTCTGCAGAATAAACCCAGGGGCACTTAACCAATGAGCCATATCCTGAGCCCTTTTTACTTTTTATTTCTATTTATGGATAGGGTATCACCAAGTTTCTTAGGGCCTCACTAAGCTGCAGAGGCTGGCCTCGGTCTTGCCATCCTCCTGCCTTAGCCTCCTGAGTCCCTGGAATCGCAGGCATGTACTACTGCACCCATTGCAAACGGAACTATTTAAATAAAAGTTCTTCAGGAAAAAGAAAAAAAAATCTCACACAAAGCAGTCCAGAAATAAACCTGTGTGATAAGAATTAAAGCAGAGCTATAAAAATTCACAAATGCATACAAACCTCTATTATATGGGATGTTTACAGGACGTCATTTCTGAGCCCATTTATTACAAACGGATTTTCTGATTTTCAGAATCATTTGTGGTTTCAGAAATCGTGGTTGCCCGCAGACACGGAGGGGAAGGGAAGCTGGAAACTGGATTCCGCTGGGCTGAGGAAGACTCATTGGAACTGCGTCTTGGTTTTCTCCTCGTTTTACTTAAGCATAACGACTTCCCATCATTTTCCCTAAGTACCGTGTAAAGATTTGTTCAAGGCCAAAATCTATTCCCAATGCCAACAGAGTGAGTCTGAGACCCTTGATTTTTGTAGCACAGATTTCCAAATCCGAGTCCCATTAAATTACTCTTGGAAAGTTTTAATGATTTTCATGAAGTCTACACCGTCCTCCATCATTTATCTCAAATGAGGCTGCGCGAGGTTTTTACGGTGCCGAGACGCAGAGCGTGGTAACTCACAGAGCTGACATTTTCAAAGCAACATAACAAATAATAAACGTGTTTTGTTTTTGCAAAGAGCGTGTCAAAATTGGAAGATGATGGATGTCTGTGATTCACAGTGATGGCGATGTGTGGCAGTCTAGTACCAAATCATTTGGGGCCAACTCGGGACTGCTTTCCAATTCAAAACATCATCCTTTCCTATTTCTCCGGATTGGCAGAAAACTGATATTCCACTGGCTGCTCCATTCTTTTAGCTGATCTCAGGGGTACCTGACCACTGAGCCACATCCCAGCCCTATTTTGCATTTTATTTAGAGACAAGGTCTCATTGAATTGCTTAGTGCCTTACTTTTGTTGAGGCTGGCCTTCAACTTTTGATCCTCCTGCCTCAGCCTCCGGAGCTGCTGGGATGACAGGTGTGCACCACCACGCCCGAATGGATTTTCTTTTTGAAAATAGCTCATACATCTTGCTACTTTTCTGATTCTGCATCTCAGTGCCTGAGCAAAACCCTACAATTCTGCACCAGCTGCACAGGTCAGTGCGCCACCTCATAGTTTCCAATGTGCACACTGTAGATCTGACCATGGTACTGCCTGATGTCAAAGGACAGACCAGACCCGTGAACAGGAGCATTTGCAATTTAACCTAGCAGTCTTACTCCTATGGATGCATCCGTAAACATCGTTATTCAAGCCTGTAAAAAACGGCCACCCAAGGATCGGTGATTTTCCTGGACTGTAATTTTGCAAACAAGAAACAGCGGCCTGTCCGATGTCCACGGGGTAGAAGGTTTGTGGAATGAAATTCCGCTGGCTGTACCTACACCGTGAAATGCTGCCCGTTTGCCTAAAATAATGAGGCGTATTTGCATGTCTCAAAACAAAATATACTCTTTTGTCATGTGTATCTAAAAAAATAATAAAGAAAAGGAAAACAATAAAAAAAAAAAAAAAAAAAAAAAAAAAAAAAAAAAAAAAAAAAAAAAAAAAAAAAAAACGCTGGATGGCTAAATATCGTGCAATGCTCTTTATTAATATAACATCACGGGTGTGTAGAACATGAAATCTGGGGGGGGGAAAGTCAGAATAAATAGCGATTATCTGGAGCTGTGTGTTTCACTTTGTGCACAATTTTTATCTCCTCCTGTATTAACTGATTGATAGGTGGTAGTGCTGGGGATGGAACCCAGGTCTTCCTACATGCTTTACACTTGAGCTCCGATGCTCTAAACACAGATTTGCTCCCTGCCCTCCGAGGGCCAGGCTGTGTGGTCTCCTGTTACATTTCCAGGCGTGCAGAAGCTTACATGATAAATCATTTTGCTGTTTACCTTATAAATTAATATATATATTTATATATATATAAATAGATAAATGCATATTTAAATATATCTATATTTATAAAATTATATTATATATACACCATATGGCTTTCTAGATTGTGCCTTTATTTATATAACCAATTGCCTTTTGAACCCTCTCCCTACATCTGGGATGCACTCTGCAGAACTGTGTGCTCTCTACCAGTTTCTTTGAAATGCATGGTGCTCCTGAGCCTGCTGCCTCCCACTCAGGTGCACCTGTGCCTTGGCAGAACCCAGCGCCCCCTGCAGGCTAGCCATGCTCCATCCTCACCTGGGGAATTGACGTCAAGGGTGCCTATCCCCTGGCTTGGTGCCTGGTGTAACCTATGCTCAAAAATGGTCCCTGGTTCGATTGCTTTTCTGCACATTGGCAACGATGCTTTCTGTTTCTCTGTTTATTCCCCTGCACCCAGTAGGCACGCGCGCTTCCAAACTTTGCAAAACATCCACAGGGAAACACAGACTAGGTAGATTGTGAGTTTAAGATGAGGCAGAGGCAAAGGATTCATTCTGTGCTCTCTCCCTGTACATTGAAGAACGCATTTCATGCAACTGGTCAGAGAATAATTTTGCAGAAAAGTAATGTGTTATTTCTTTATTCAATCAGTGTATTAAAGTTCAGCTGAAACTTATAGTGAAAAACAACACCAAAAAAAAAAACACCAAAAAACAAAAAACAAAAAACCGAGCACTTTTTGGCGTACTGTGTAACTTAGGGAAATGTTCACTGGAGGATTTTTGAAGGCTTTCTTGGCCTCCAGCAATGTCTCAACCCTAAGGGAAAAGCTCATCGACTGCATGTACCTAGATGGCTTGAAAACAAACAGAATTTCTTTTATTTTATTGTAGGAGGGTGCTTCAATTTGTTTCTAATGAGAATATTTTAAAACTTATTTGAACTGAGTTCGTATTTTTCACCATCAAATTAGAGGCAAACAGGAAGACATCAATCAGTAAGGTGTGATTCGCACGTCAATCATTCCAGCGATCTCAGAGGCTGAGGCAGGAGGATCATCACCCGTTCAAGGCTAGCCTGGACAACTTAGCGAGATCCTGTCTCAAAATAAAATATAATGCTGGGCGTGATGGCGCAAGCCTGTAATCCCAGCACTTAGGGAGGCTGAGGCAGGAGAATCGCGAGTTCAAAGCCGGCCTCAGCAATGGCGAGGCGCTAAGCAACTCAGTGAGACCCTGTCTCTACATAAAACACAAAATAGCGCTAGGGAGGTGCCTCAGTGTTCAAGTGCCCCTGAGTTCAATCCCCAGTACCAAAATAAATACATAAAATAAAATAAAATATAAAAAGGGCTGGGGGTGCATCTCTGGGTTCCATCCCCAGTACTGCAAAAACATTCATAAAAAAGAACACATTATTTGGATGCAATTTTTTTTTTTGCAAAAAAAGAATGTCATATTTTTGAATGTTCATACTATGCAGGATATTGTAAAAAGCATACAAGAAAAGATGACTTGTAAAACATTGTATCATAAATATTTTACGATCTGCATAAATCCTTTTACAGGATGCTCATTCAAAACACATTGTCTTGATCGGATATGCTTTTCCAGGCTCAGTTGCAAAGGAAGAGAGGTCTACAGTTCATCCTGCTCATGTGCAAACGGTACCTTCTACAGGTTCCTGCATAAATTCTTTGACCGAGGGCCTCATCCTCCACTTTCAGGGCAAGCAGCACAGCATCTTGCTCCTAACGACCTCCGCTGCCAGCCTCAGGTCCTCTCTGACTCTTACATTCTAGGGTCTTTCATGCAAAGAAAGAGTTGGTTACCTTCACACCAACAAGTATCTAAAAATCATCTCAGCAGCTCAGCATCCTTATCTCTGTTGTACATGCAAAAATCCATCTTAGCTCGGGAGGCTGTAACAGGAGGATGGCAAGTTGGAGGCCAGCCTCTGCAAAAGCAAGGTGTTAAGCAACTCAGTGAGACCCTGTCTCTACATAAAACACAAAATAGGGCTGGGGTTGTGGCTCATGGGTCAAGTGGCCCTGAGTTCAATTCCTGGTACCCTTCTCCCCACCAAAAAATATCCATCTTGCCTTATAAAATAGTTCCAAGGACGACAGCTCATCCAGTTCTTGGAGAACTGAGTTGCAAGAGTTTTTTATACGTTCTGCCTGTTGTATTTAAAACAGCTGCAAATGCTCTTTCTCAATCTGTGGTTGGTCTGCAATGTTCGTAGTGGTGTCTGACTCCAGACGAAAGTTCCCACCACAGACCCGGTTCTTCTAGGTTCTTTCCTTCCGTGTTTAAGAGAAGAATGCTTTGCATGACTCAGGCGTGGGAAGACGTCTCCTGTTTGCTTCTACAAGTTGTGAGGACTTCGTCTTTCCCTGAGATCTGTATCCTAAATGTTTCATTTCCTGTTAGGTTTGGATATGATTCTGGATAGCCTCACCCCGAGGAGGATGCTGGTTGTAGCCAAATTGCTAAAACGGGGGAAAATATCCGTGGGAGATGGAGGCATTCCTTCTTCATGTGCATCCTGGCTGAACAGTTGTCCAGCAGTCCTACAACTGGAGCTACTTGATTGAAATCAGATTTCTTTCCAATGTCCATTCCCGGCTCTCACTGTGTTCCAATATATGACTTTGAACGAGATGATGGATATCAAAGTACCTTATGCTTTGCAAACCCCCGTAAAGCTGGAAATGTGATGAGCAGGTGCAGGAAAATATTTATTTAGGATGTTAAGGAAAATACATCAATGCTCATTGTGCAGATGTATCCAAACATCCCAGCGCACCCCACACATACGTGCAATTACTAGGTGCTCATTTAAAATATTTTTTTTTTAAATTAAGAAAATTGATAGTGTGTTCCTATTTACACTAACATTAGCTCGAGTTCCCATCTCTACATTGGAGGAGGGACCATCTAGCAGAGGGTTTTTGTAACATAAGAAATGCCTGTTGAACAAGGTAAGTTTAAAAGAGCTTCTTGTTAAAATATAGGCACATATTTACACACGTACATTTTTTTTCTTATCCAGAATATATTTACAGATGGCTCTCTTTTTTTCCTGAACACCAGCATGATAGTCTCATTTTTCATCCATCCCCAGTCTCAAGGTTACCAAATGCATAGTCAAGGAGGAGCTTCAAATAGAGATTCCAAAGAAAATGGTTCAGCCCTTTTCCTGGATGCTTATAACAGTCACCTGTGTATCACCGCCTGGCTGGTCTTCGCCGGGAATGAACGAGAGACGGAGAGAGAAAGGAGAAAGGGAGGGTGTGTGAGAGAGAGACAGGGCCATTTGCTTCCTGAACACGTATCTCCTGAAGGACGCATTCATGAGTCTCAATGGAGAGGACCCTCTCTCATCCTTCCTGGTGCAGAGGGTCGAGGAAGGTTGGGTCCCTGCTGACACAGCGTCAAGATACATCTGCACAAGCCGGGCGCAGTGGTGCATGCCTGTCATCCCAGCACATAGGGAGGCTGAGGCAGGAGGATCGCGAGTTCAAAGCCAGCCTCAGCAACGGCGAGGCCCTAAGCAACTCAGTGAGACCCTGTCTCTACATAAAACACAGAATAGGGCTGGGGATGTGGCTCAGTGGTCGAGGCCCCTGAGTTCAATCTCCAGTACCAAAAAAAAACAAACAAAAAAAGATGACATCTGCACAACCTTGAGTCCTCAGTAAAAGCTTATGTGCATGGTGTCCATGGAAGACATCAGAGAATCTCTGGTTCTAATGATGTGGCTATGAGGTGTCCCTGCCAAACTCTGGTGTTAATTTAGGAAGGGTTAAAGGTGAGATGAGGGATTGAGTGCAATGTCACCTCATCAGTCCATCATAGTTTGAATGGAGTGACAGGGTGGTCACTACAGGCAGGTGGAGAGTTACTGGGAGCTTCCCTGGAAGGGTGCCTCTTCCCTCAGGTTCCTCCCTCCTTCCTTCTCTCTATCTCTTGCCTGACATCAAGGAAGGAGTTCTCCTCCTCCAGGCCCTTCCGCCATTTTGTTCTGCCTCACCTTGGGCCCAAAGCCATGGAGTCGGCCAGTCATGGACTGAACCTCTGAAACCAGGAGCCCCAAAACAATCTTTTCCTCCTCTGAGTCATTCTTATTGGATTTTTGGTCACAGCAATAATAAAATTGAGTGAAAGAGAAATGTAACCAGCAGTGGTTCAGCTGGATTATATGGCAATTCCCTTGTTAATATGTCCTTAGGGACTATATCATGTCCCTGGCTTTTCTCTCTTCTCCTCCCACCCCCACATGCCTCTGTCTCTCTCTGCTTCCTGGTGCCACGTCCTGAGCTGCTCTCCTCCTCCAGGCCCTTCCGCCATTTTGTTCTGCCTCACCTTGGGCCAGAGCCATGGAGTCGGCCAGCCATGGACTGAACCTCTGAAATCATGAGCCATAATAAACTCTTGCTCCTCTAATTGTTCTCAATAGATATTTTGGTCACAGTGACAATAAAAGCTAATAAAACACTAGTGATCCCACCCACGAGGGAGGATGAGAAATCAAGCGTTGTTTTTGTTTGTATTCATAATGGAACGTGACTTCAGGCATTTGAATCTATGAACTGTAGAACTGGTGGTCATTTAGGAGTAAGTGCAGCCCAGTCAGGGTAGAATTTTCTGGGTTCCATTGGGTAGGCTGTCATTATTGGAAATGGGAACAAGCTTCCTTCATGAAGACCATTTCACAGTATCCATTATTCTGCGTGATCCTGCCAGCCATGGAACAAGTGGGGAAGCCAGCATCTCCCTGGACTGCGTCCTTTTCTGTCACCGACACCATAACTGTGCTTCGTAAAGAAACAGAAAGGAAAGGAAAAGCTTTTCTATTCCAAGAAATGAGAAATCCCACAATCAAATGCCTTTCTCCCCCCCCGCCCCCCGGAAATTGTGGAGTCAGATTTGAGCTCAACGTGAGTCCCTATATTCTCAGTTATTTGGGGAAATTAAATGTACTGGGTGTTGCACTCTTGGGCTGCCTCAAACTATCTTTGAATGGGGCCAAACTATTTTTTAATCATATAAAAATATCTATACATATCTGTCACCTGTCTCAGTTTGTCCTTTTACCGAAGAAAACAAAGAGCAAAGAGAAACCCCTTTTTTTCTGGTAGCATTTTGAATTGGACAAAAGAGCACCATTATCCACATTTACTCAACTATTGCAAATGACAGCAGCCCATTCTTTTTCTATGGCTGCGTAGTATTCCTTACATACTACATTTTGTTAATCTAGTAATCTAGTCATCAGATAGATGCTCAGGTGTATTCCCTTCCTTGGCTCTTTAAACCATGTGTGTCTGCTGGTGTGTGTGTGTGTGTGTAATTCATTTGAAATTGTCTGCATTCACAATGCTCTATAACTTATCACTGGTACCTATGTCAAATATGTTTTCCATACCCCATCACCCTGTAACTCTTCAGCTAGAAATCTTCACTGGAAATATTCTTTAAAACTTGCTGATCGTGGGTATCCACTACACACTGAGTTAACTCCGCTTGATTAGGAACGTGGTCTCTATTTGGTAGCCAATGGCTTCCTCCAATCTGTCCGCCATTTTGGATAGAAGATGTAAAATTACATTTCTCCAAGGAAGAATGAAGATCCTTCAACATGTATGCAATAGCACTGTACTTCTTAAGGTGGTCACCGTTATTTTTCTGTTCTTGCTGTTGCTGCCTTATAATCTGCATGAACCTAAATAAATCGACAGTGAGTGGACGTCACATTCATTAAGAGTGGAGATAGAAACAGATGGTTCCCTCTGCTGTGCAATTGCCAAAGATTGATTGGATTTAAAAATTAACTTGAACTCCCCATCCCTGTGAGTTTTCCCATCAGCCAACAACAACTTTCTGAACGGGAAGCCGTGGCTGATTTTCCAAACCCCAGAGTAATGTGCAGTTTTCAGGAAAAATCCTACTACGTTCTGCGCCTCCCTTTTTCATGGTGAAGTTCTATAGCCTTACCCTTTTCAATGGCTGTAATGCAGCTCATGCGGTGAGAAGAAAAGGCTCCGACTGAGCACCATAGTTAAATCAAAACTTCAAATAATACCTAAAATCTTATGCACATCACCTGGTTATTTGCAAATTGTTTTCACACTTTAATGGTATCCCTGAAACGGAGATTCCTTTCAGTGACCAATATTTTTAAAGTTCTGGCTTGTATTCATGGAACAACACATGCATCCAAGAACTGAGTTACAGTAAATCAAGATTAACATTTTTCTTTTAAATAGCCATATACTAGATTTAAAGTTTAAAAGGTTGTTTTTTTATTATTATTATTATTTTTTTGGTACCAGGGATGGAATGCAAGGGTGCTTAACCACTGAACCACATGCCCAGCCCTTTTTAATATTTTATTTACACAGAGGATCTTGCTGAGTTGCTCAGGGCCTTGCTAAGTTGCTGAGGCTGGCTTTGAACTCGTGATCCTCCTGCCTCAGCCTCCCAAGCCACTGGGATCACAGGCATGCATGATTGTGCCTGACTCAAAGATATATTTCTATGCTTCCTAAACACTTGGGTATCTTTTAAGGAATATTGACACAGATGCCAGATGTCCAGAGTCAAGATCAATAATTTGGGTGTCTTAGGGTCACGGATATTACATACATACATACGTGTGTGTATGCACACCTCCAAGTAGTTTTAACGAAATCCAACTTTGAGATCTGCTTGTTTAAGGAGAAGAACAAATAAAACAGCATCGTTTTTGCCATAAGAAAAAATACTTTCCATTTTACTAAAATGCTTTCATTTTGTACAGAACTCAATGGACCTGTCCTTCCGAGCAGCGTCCGATTTTAGCCAGCACGTATGTCAGGCGCAAACCAAGGGCCACTTTGCAACTCCCATCTCCCATTTCAGATGGAGGATGCTCCCCCAAAACCTGGGGGGATTAGATTCCCCAATTCTGCATTTCTAAGAAGCTGCTGGTCCCTGAGCCACATTGTGACTGCTGCTGAGCATTGAGAAAAAGCCGTACCGACGATGTCTTGCTTCTCTTCCTCCTGGCGTGTCCTTCCCTGGGTGATTCTGGTTCACTGGGTGGATCAGGGCCATGCTACCCTTTGCTGGCAAAGCTGCGCTGCATATAGAATGTGGGGAGAAGCTCCATGGTAACCAGCTGTCTCACAGATTGATGGACAGGTGCATGGAAGTGGCCACCAACCCCATTGTAGATATGGAAACTTTCAACCCTGTTTCAGCTGAGGTTTTGCAAAACATGCCTCCTGAGTGTTGGGCTTACGTTCGGGGTTTCACAAATGCACGGTGTTTTAGAACTTCCCACTGCTTCTGCCTCTGTTAGCGGGAACTCCGTTTCCTGTTATCAATTTTGTGGTTACTGCGAAATTCAGCAGGTGCCGGGAGAGTGATTGGCAGGTATGCACCAGCTCGTCTGGATATGCTTTTTTAATCTATCAATATTTGCAGAAGTGGACTGTAGGCTGCAAGACCCCCAGTGAGCCTGTTTTCTAGCCTCGGGATGAATGCACGCAGTTTTATTTATGTACGTTCTTACGGATTTCAGGCAGCACAGCGATGGGGAGCGAGGATTTCACGCTGGTGAATGTTGGTGTTTGTGTTTCTGTCACGTCTTGTTTTACACACGCCCATACGCATGGAACTCAACCACGAGCGATGTTTCTTTCTGTTAAAGCATTTCTCGTCCTGATGCCCCCTGGCATTCTAAATTGATAGCCAAGAAGATACCATCGGCAATGCGATCCAGACACAGGGACCCTCCCGAAAGGGGTTGACGGCATCCGAATAGTTTCAGGGAAAAAGAGAAAACGCAGTCCTGAGATGATTTTTGGCTCTGGTACGTCTGCAGCCAAGTTCGGAGGCCTTACACTTTCCGTACCAAATCTACGAAACGCAGGGACACAAATATGCAGGTGGATCTGGGTATGGTGTCCGCAAAGTTGGAGAAAACCCTGAAGGACTATGTCTGGTGCTCGCCCAAAGCACACATTTCTGTGGTTGCAGGGGCCCTTCACCGACGGAGAGCGGAGGTGAGTCAGTATTTCCCATGCCCACGTCTTTTTAGAAATAGAAGAGCAGGTCAGTGTGCACTGTGATTTCTGCAGCCCCGAGGCGTCTTTGCAGCTGTGGCATGCATGCTCCTTCTCCCATCCCCAGCGGGGGACTTTTCCCGCTCAGCTGTCCTGCCTGCACCCAAAGCTCAAGTGTATTCCATCCTGAGCAGGAACAGCCTCCCCGCCTCCAGCAGAGCTGGACTCCTAAGCTCCCGTGGCCTGAGAGCAGCCCGGGGCCCAGGTACCCGGAGAAGCTTTCCCATTCACACTTGGATCAGGGCCTTCTGTGAAGAATCCCAGGAAAACAGAGGGACAGTGCGGATATAAAGCCTCCGGCTTCATGTGCTCTTGGTTACGTGCTAGTGTCCCTGATTGCAGAAGTTGCTGAGCTCAAGAGTCCATAGTTGGTGGATGATAGGGACAGATAGATAGATAGATGATAGACAGGTAGATAGATGATAGATAGATAAATAGATAGATAGATAGACAGGTAGATAGATGATAGATAGACAGATAGATAGATGATAGACAGGTAGATAGATGATAGATAGATAGATAGATAGATAGATGATACACAGGTAGATAGATGATAGATAGACAGATAGATGATAGATAGATAGATAGATGATAGACAGGTAGATAGATGATAGATAGATAGAATAATAGATAGATGATAGGTAGATAGATAGATAGATAGATAGATAGATAGATAGATAGATAGACAGGTAGATGATAGACAGGTAGATAGATGATAGATAGATAGGTAGATGATAGATAGATAGATAGATAGATAGATAGATAGATAGATAGATAGATAGATGATAGACAGGTAGATAGATGATAGATAGATGATAGATAGATAGGTAGATGATAGATAGATAGATAGATGATAGACAGGTACATAGATGATAGATAGACAGATAGATGATAGATAGACAGATAGATGATAGATAGATAGACAGATGATAGACAGGTAGATAGATGATAGATAGCTGATAGACAGGTAGATAGATGATAGATAGATGATAGATAGATAGGTAGATGATACATAGATAGATGATAGACAGGTACATAGATGATAGACAGATAGATGATAGATAGATAGATGATAGATAGACAGATGATAGACAGGTAGATAGATGATAGATAGATAGAATGATAGATAGATGATAGACAGATAGGTAGACAGATGATACACAGAGTTCACAGACGATGGAGAGATGGATGGATGGATGGATGGATGGATGGGTGGATGGATAGATTGTTAGATTTCATGGAAAGATGGAGAGATGGATGGAAGGATGCACAGATGGATGTCACAAAATAAAATATATATGCATAAAAGGGCTGGTAAATGTAGCTCAGAGGTAGAGCACCCCTGCGTTCAGTTCTCAGTACCTCTTCTACCAAAAACAAGCAAACAAATGATGATGCTCCTTTAAGCTCCCAAGCTTGTCTTTCAAAGTCACGCACACAAACATTTTTCGTTGAATATTTGTTTCGTATCCTTTGCTCAATTAGGTTAGACCCTGTGAACAGTATCTTCTAGTAATTTCTGTTTTATGCTTTTAAAACATGGATATTGAATCACTGAATAAGTGAGTGAATGCCTTCGTGGAGGACAGGTGACCCCTCGGCCACCTCCTGCCCCATGCAGCACTGTTCTCAGTATCAGGAGAGTTTGTGCACAAACTCTTTCTCATGCAGAAGCAGGAGGTTAATCTATGCAAATGTCCCAACCCTCCTCTGTTTTGTTGGCAGGGCTCTGAAGAGCCACCTTTGGAAAAAGAATGTGCATCTTTTTTTGTTTGTTTGTTTTGTTTTTGGTACTGGGGACTGAACTCAGGGGTACTCGACCACTGAGCCACATCCCCAGCCCTATTTGTTGCTTAGTGCCTCACCATAGCTGAGGCTGGCTTTGAACTCGCCATCCTCCTGTCTCAGCCTCCCAAAGTGCTGGGATGGCAGGCGTGCGCCACTGTGCCCGGCTTCATCTGCTGAAGTTACTAAACTCCGGGTACAGGCGCTGTCGTTCCTATGGGATTTCCACCTTTCTGTCGGGAAGGGATCTTTTCTCAGCAAAGAGATTTTGACGGACACCTGCCTGGAAATGGACCCTGGGTTGTGTTACCAGGGAGACTCATCTGCCTCACAAGGCAACTTTGCTTGCTCTGCACAGTCTGCCGATTATAAAAACAGGTGTGTACGTTTGTGAATAACGTAAGCTCCTGGGTGATCAAATTCCTAGCACACCTCTCCCCAGCAGGTATGCTCTCAGTTTGCACACTAGTGCATTTTCTCTCATGTAATCTTCTTCAGTTTATTTCAGGGAACTTGGAGAAGATGGAGGGGCAATTTCCCTTTTGACCCTGTAGGGAACATGAGGTAGACTTCACGCATCAGAGGAACAACTATTCCCCAAACGAGCTGTCCAGAGGAGCACACTGAGGTGGCAGGTAACAAATCAATTAAGGGAAGGCATTTCCATCAGCTGCATAAGATATTCATGAAAAATGACTCCAGATTGGCAAATGCAGATGACAAATTATATTCTGTGACTGTTGGAAGGTTGTATTCTTTGTTCTAATACACTGGAAAGAACCAAGAGTCCACAGAAACCAATGAGTACCAAAAATAATATCTGAGAGTGGAGGAGAAATGGACCACGTTTGATCTCTGAAGCTCATCAGAAAACTTTGCTTAGTAATCCATTCAGTTATTGTGGGGCAGGATGGCGCACGCCTGTAATCCCAGCAACTCTGGAGGCGGAGGCAGGAGGATTGCAGATTCAAAGCTGGCCTCAGTAATTTAGAGAGGCCCTAAGCAACTTAGCAAGACCCTGTCTCAAAGAAGAAAAATGGCTGGGGATGTGGCTCATTGGTTAAGCACCCCTGGGTTTAATCCCCACTACCCAAAAAAGAAGCGAAAGAAGTCATTCAGTTTTCAAAAATATATAAAGCAATTGCAATATTATAGGGAATTGCAATATTATAATATACACATTACTCAAAATACACACTAACAATTCTAATTATTATGAATCATTAAATACACTGGTATCTGTGGTTAAGCTATATTATGATAAATGAATAGTGTGACATTCATAACCAGAGCATTTACAAAATGCCCTTGCGATGTTTGGGATTCCTTCCAGACATAGACCAAAGCCCCTAAGGCACTTTGTGGCAAGTGGTGAGATAATAAAAATGGGGGTCTCATTTCTTGGGCAATCTCCACAATGGATGTATTAAATCACTGGTATCCGTCAGGAGGAAGAAGGTGAGAGAAGCTACCACATAGTTAGAACACTTCCTAGTTCTCCAGTCAAAACTCCTGGGTCGGGTGGGGAGGGAGCAGATTTGCTAGGATGGTTTGCCTTCTCCCTACAATGGAAAGACTGCTTGGGGGATACCTACTCCCAGGTCCCTCCCTCTCTGTTTTCTGGCCACCATGAGCTGAGCTGCTCTCCTCCTCCAGGCCCTTCCGCCATTTTGTTCTGCGTCACCTTGGGCCAGAGCCATGGAGTCGGCCAGCCATGGACTGAGCCTCTGAAACCAGGAGCCCAAATATTTCTCTCCTTCTTTTAGCTGATGATATTAGTTATTTGTCAGAGCAACAAAATTTGACGAACTGAATAGGGCATAATTATTGGAATATACCAAAAAAAATTGAAATAGACCCAATAATTATCCTCAAAGGAATCTGTTTAAAATAGGGAAATGTCAATAAGAAGTGAAAATACCACTAGGGGATGTTGTAGGCATAAAATAAATAATAATCAAAACAAAATGAATAATAACTTACCATGGGGTAGAGTTTAAGGAATTACTGAACTGAAAGAACTTTAGAGAGAAGAGCATCAGGTTGGAAGATGATGTGAAAGAACTTTCCTACAAGTATCTGTAAGAATAGAGGAATAGAAATGTAACTCTAGGAATAATTGATAAGCAAGGAAGGTATAGCAACATTAGGTAACAGGAAGAAGGAAACACCAATAAGACCAGGTACAATGCCCTAAGCATACCCACTACTGTGAAAGTTTAGACCATCAAAGACAGAAAAATGCTATAAGTCTTCTTGGAAAAAGAGCAGAAGAACCAGGACTGAATAAGAATTATATCATCAGAGATCCCTGAATTCCAATCCCAGCATCTAAAAGCAAACAAAAAAAGAAATCAAAAGCAATAACAAACAAACAAACAAAAAACAAAGGGCAAGACTGACATCAAACTTTTCAAGAGCTACACAGGATACCAGCAGATACAGGAGTGATGTATCAAAAGTTTGGAGAGGAATAAACCTGAACTTCATCTCTTTACAGGTATCCAAACGTTTATGTAACTGTGGAGGCAGAAGGCAAAAGGAAAAATCAGGTACTTGTTTCATTAAGCAAAGGTTTACTCTGAAAAACTCCTTGGACAAAATGTATGGGCAAGTTTGTTAATAATCTGAGAAGAATGCTACAAAATAGTTGGAGATTAAGGGCTATTCTTAAGTTAATAGTGCTCATTTGTTAAATTAAAAATGGTTGGAGGCCGGAGGCAGTGGCACATGACTGTAATCCCAGAGGCTCTGGAGGCTGAGGCAAGAGCATTAGAGGTGGAGGCCAGCCTCAGCAACTTATCAAGACCCTTTTTCTAAGTAAAATGCAGATAATGGGCTGGGGATGTGGCTCGGTGGTTGAGCACCTCTGCGTTTAATCCCCAGTACCCCTGAAAAAATAAAAAAGTCGAAAGAAGAATGGATAGATAACAGGTAGAAATAGAAGTCAGGGTAAAGAGGAAGAGGAGCACATGCTTGAAAATTTTTTTTTCACTTGCTTAGGGTAGGCGTGTAATCGCTAGAGGAAGCAATAAATTTAAAGATGTATTCTATATATCCTCCAAGTAGAAAGACATTGGTAGATACAAAAAGAAGTTTTCTAAATATGTAAACATATACTCTGAAATAATAGGGAGAAACAAATAGCAGAGAGTGTGTGCATTTAGAGAAGAGAATCGGAGCCAGAATAAATAGAGACACTACCAGCTTAAAATAGGTAAAACTCTGTGCATGTCATTACGGGCAGGAAGATAACGTTTTCAAGAGCAAAACGTGTGGCTTAAATAGGTTTATCACAAAGTCACGGAAAAGATGAAATGAAACCGAAGAAATAAGTATTGATACAACTACTCACTGTTATTACAAGACATATGAAAGAGTTCAACCTATACATTTATAAAAAGGATGATCTCATATTCAAAATGAAACCGTGCATGAAGAAATATGTTTATCTCAAAAGACATAGAAAGAATCGAAATAAAGAGCTTAGGAGTAGACAAGACAGAGAGGCATAAAAAGGACCCAAAAAGGTTGAATTAAGAATACCTCGTCCCCTTCCTGGGCTGCCCCTCGGGACCTCAGCCCCTCCCAGAGCCCCACCTGCAGCACCAGCACCTGGGTGAGGATCCCACATGGAACTCAGGACACACACACTCAGGTCACTGCACTGGTCAGAGGGCTGGTGCGTCACCATATTCGTCTTCCTGGGCTGCTGTGACAGACACCCCAGCCCTGGGGACTTAGAGACCCCAGACCCTGATGTCCCCAGCTCTGCAGGCAGCCCAGGTCCAGCCGGGCACACGCGGCTCTGCTGGGGCTGCTTCCCGGCTCCCAGGTGGCGCCTGCTCCTGGTCCTCCCAGGTGGAAGGGCAGGGGGCTCTCTGGGTCTCTCTGATCAGGACCCTCGTCCCCTTCCTGGGCTGCACCTCAGGACGTCAGCCCCTCCCAGAGCCCCACCTGCAGCACCAGCACCCGGGTGAGGATCCCACATGGGAATTGAGCAGGGAATGCACATGTTTAGACTCAAGTTTGAGTATGGTTGTGATGCGCCTGCTTACTTCTGGCCAAAGACTCTGGAAAGTACTCAAAACAATGGAGAAAGCATTACCCAAAGGTGAGATCAATGAACTCCTGCCATGAGAGAAGGCACAACATCACTTGGCTTGGAATCCTTTTCAAACGCAAATCCCATAAGAGCACAGAGAGCTAATCCAATTAAGCAGCTCCAAAGTCACAGGTCAGACTTTGCAGACAAAAGCCCTCGTTTAAGCACAGGGAAGCATCTTTAATGATCTAAGCAGGTTGTGGGACAGACAGCTTCCCCGATTTCCCCATCTCAGAATGTAATCTTGCAAAAGGAAAAGTTAGTACAATAAATAAAATCTCAAAATCTGAGCTGGTAGCCTGTGTGAGACCCTGGGTTCAATTCTCAGCATTGAAATTATTTAAAAAAACAAAAACAAAAAAGGAAAGCAATCAAAAAAATAGAAATCTGTATTTTAGCCAGACTCACTGGTGCATGCTTATAATCCCATCAGCTTCGGAGGCTAACCCAGGAGGATTGCAAGCCGGAGGCCAGCCTCAGCAACTTAGCCGGATGCTAACAATTTACTCAGACCCTGTCTCAAAATAAATAAGCTGTATTTTTTTTACCAGGTTCATCCCCAGAGCCCTCAGGAAGGAACATGGTCCTGTCAACATTTAGGCTTCAGTGACCATAAGAGGAAAACCAAGTTAAGCCACGTTGTTCCAGAATTTCTGACCTGCAGAACTTTTAAGGTCAGAACTTTTAAGGTGTGGTTTTGCGGGCTAAGTTTGTAATAATTTGTTACGGCTGCATTTGAACCCTAACAGGAGAATACAGAGGACCAAACAGAAAGCTAACATTTGCGAGCACGTGCACATTCTTCATAACTCATGCATTTACGTACAGCTCAACAAATGAATAGAGTGTCTGCAAATCCGGGCAAAATAATGATATTTTCAAGTCCATCAGACAAAGCATCAGGCTGAAGTAGCTTTACGGCAAAGTCCATCATGTTTGGTGAACACACTATCTGCATTTGGGTGTAAATTCTCCCCAAAATACAAGTGAGTGTCTTCCTTTTTTTTTTTTTTTTTTTTTTTGGTACTGGGAATTGAACCCAGAGGCACTTAACTCCTAACTTAACTACTTACTAACTTAACTTAGGCACTTAACTACTTAAGCTACCTCCCAGCCCTTTTTATTTATTTATTTTTATTTAGAAACAGGATCTTGCTAAGTTGCTTAGAGCCTCACCACGTTGCTAAGGCTGGCCTCCAACTTGTGATCCTCTTGCCTGAGCCTCCTGAGCTGCTAGGATTACAGGCATGCAACCACCACACTGGGCTGAAATGAATGTTTTCTTAGTATGTGGAGCTAATAACCAGGGTAGAACAGAAGAATTAAGGGAAATCACTGTCTATTATATTTTGTGTGGAGAAGTCAAAAACAAATATAAAATTAGCAACAATGTATTAAATAATATATTTCACAACTAAGTTTAAGATTACAAAGTCCACATGCACAATTTAGCACAAGAAGCAATTGAAGAAAACACTTTGATAATCTAAAATGATAAGGGATAACTATCTGATTTATGACTTTCCATTATGAAATTAAGAATATTGCTTTATCTGGCCAGGCATGGTGGTGCTTGCCTATAATCCAAGCTATTCAGGAGACTGAGGCAGGAGGATTGCAAGATGAGGCCACCCTCAGCTATTTAGGAAGACCGTAAGCAACTTGGTGAGATGTTGTCTCAGAATAAAAATAAAAAGAGCCGAGGATGTTGCTCAGTGGTTAAGGGCCTCTGGGTTCAATGCCTAGTACTAAGAAAAAATCTTCAGAATTGAAAATTTGTCCAACCTTTTCAAAACATTTTGGAACACAAGATGTATTTTTAAATAAGCACATAAACTATAGCACAGAAAACAGGTGGAAAAAACTTCTCTATTTTTTCAATAAGGGACATATGCACAGGATCCTCACCTACATCATTTGCAAAATGTGGATCTAGATCAAACTTTCAGCTTTAGAAGAACTTCACTGTGTTAGCATAGAACCACCAAGCATGGGATACTACGCAGCTGAGAACAGAGAGGAATCCCCACTTCAAATGTCATCAAGGTCGAACGCCAAAACCACATTATTTAATAAAAAATAATATTCCAGCCAAGGCGCAGTGGCGCAAGCCTCTAACCTCAGCATATATATACATATATATGTATTATATATATTATATATATTAATATATATTTTATATATATATTTTAAAATATACATATATATTTATAGATATATTATATATATAGAGAGAGAGAGAGATACAGACATATATAAAATTTATTCTATTATACATAAAACACACACACACAAGCACACAGGTCTGTACACGCAGTTGAGTATTTTTTCTTTTTCTTTTTCTTTTTTTGAGTGGTGAGATGCATACTAGGGATTTAACCAGGGCCACCGCTGATCTATATCCCCAGCCCATTTTTATATTTTGTTTAGACACAGGTTCTCTCTAAGTTGCTCAAGGGTCTCACTAGGTTGCTGAGGCTGGCTTCCAAATTGCAATCCTCCTGCCTCAGCCTCCCGAGCTGCTAGGATTCCAGGTGTGCGTCATGGTGCCCGGCTGATGGGTGTTTTTCTGAATTGAGATCTAAAGTTGCATCCGGATTCTAACACGGTTCCTAGTGCGCATCTTGTGTATGGCACACGGTGCCGAAGGCGTGGGTTTTCAGGAGCCCACCGTGATTTCTTGGTGATTTTGGCACATGATGGGAGATGTCCCAGGTCAAGCCGCAAGCACGTCACCTAGTACACAGGGAGGTCGAGAATGAACTTCTCAGTGCCTTCCTTCCTCTCCAGCGGCCCAGGTGGTTTCTAAAAATACACCTTCTAGTGGTGATTTTTAATCATCAGGATGGCAGAGCATGGGGGGCCCCCCGGCAGCGTTCCAGTTCCAGGTTATGTTCCAAAATTAACATGGAAAGAAGTGAGTCAGGAGGAAACATCTAAAATAATTTGGTTTAGTTTGCAACATTCACCTTTCTGGAAGCAAAAGCTCACTGCCCTATTTTTAACTACCTGGAGGATCTTGCTGCTTAGACGTCGATTTCTTTTAATGTCTTTCCTGGACCTGAATTCTCTGCTCCCAGACGACAGCATCAAGACTCCGGTGGATGGTGAAGCACGAAGAGAAAAACGCAAAACCTCATCTCACTGATTTACGACGGCAGCCAAGACATCAGGCGGCTGCGATGTTAAATAACCTATTTTCGCATGTATTTCTCACGCATTTTATAAAAAGAAAAGGAAAACTCTGTGTCGTAATATTTAGGATTTTTTTAAAAGCCATATTTTTTAGGACTTCTATCAGTACCTTTAAATTTGGTTTAAACTTATTGCACTATTTAGACTCACGGCCGGTTTAAAAATCACGTTCTTATCACTGCATTTGGATTCAAATTTCTCCTCCAGCTTCATTCTCAGATGAATCCCAATTGAAGAGAATTTGCGAGCGTTAAATCCACGAGCCAAACCCCTGGCTTGCAATTTGTCTTCAATTTACTGTTATAAGAAGCTAATTTCATTGCCTTCAATAAAAGTGCTTAAGAGCTATTGCATTAATAAATGGGGGGGGGGGAATCATTGCATTATGAAGATTTGCAGCTTCAAAGGATTCCCATTAATGCTTAATATACTCAAAGGCTGATTCTATTTTGTAGGAGAAAAAAAAGATCTTTTTCTTTACATTCGTTTTAAATTTCTTTTTCTGGAAAAAAGAGGACCTACATTGAGCAGTTACTTTGAAAGGGACAGTATTATAACCCATCCCGGCAGCGAGAAAATGCTTAAAACACAAGGAATGCGAATAAATTATCAAACAGAGGTGATGGCTTCCAAAGGTGGCCTGGGATGGACATCTCACAAAAGGAACAGAAGTAAAGGTGAGCCTGAATTAATTCTAAGGGGTGTGGGTGATGGGCAGGTATTCAAAAAGACATATATTCTAAGGCATTGGTATGGAAATTAGCAGAAGGAACTGAACAACTCAGATCAGCAAATTAATACGAGGTAGAAACAAATACTAGATGATGTTCCTGGGTCACATGGAGTTCTACAAATAAGTTCTCTGTGCTGAGTTATCTCAGGTCCTCGAGGAACTTTGGATAAAAAAAAAATCAGATACAGAAAGAAGATACAGAAATCAATGAGATGATGTGCACACTTGTAATCCCAGCAGCTCAGGAGGCTGAGGCAGGAGGATGGCAAGTTGGAGGCCAGCCTCAGCAGCTTAATGAGGTCATAGCAACTTAGAGAGATCTTGCCTAAAAATAAAAAAGGCTGAGGATGTGGCTCAGTGCTTAAGCACTTCAGGGTTCAATCCCTTTAGTATGAAAAATAAAAAAAAACCGCAACTGTGAGATGCTGACTCTAAACTTCAGAGAGGAAACATTGTAACTATGTAGATAAAAATAACATTATTACTTAAAATAGTTTTAATGTTTAGAGCAGGAATTAGTTTGAGGGAAAAATTGTCACATTACTCTGTTGCTGAGAATACAAGATTTCCAAAGAGCAGAACCATCTCAGGAGGTCTTCCTGTGTCCTTTGCTATGATTGAAATCTGATTAAAAATGCAATTATGTTTCAGTGGCTGATTTATGGAAACATATCTGCTTTTGTCTCATTGCTGGAGATGGTTGGGGTAGAAAATTTAACGTCTCATATTCAAGGGAACAGAAATAAACAGACTGGCATTTGTGAGCACTACTAATTTGCTAGGTTGTTAGTTGTTTCTGCAGGGCTGGGGATTGGACACGGGGCCTTGTGCATGATATTCCTGTGCTCTACCACTGAGCCACATCCCTGCCCCTCTCTAAATCCTTTTAAGATAACATGGAAGCCAAGCATGGTGGCGCACGCCTGTAATCCCAGCACTTTGGGAGGCTGAGGCAGGAGGATCCCGAGGTCAAAGCCAGCCTCAGCAATGGCGAGGCGCTAAGCAACTCAGTGAGACCCTGTCTCTACATAAAACACAAAGTAGGGCTGGGGATGTGGCTCAGTGGTCAAGTGCCCCTGAGTTCAATCCTCCATACAAAAAAAGAAAAAAAGATTTCTGTATGTTGAGTCTTTTAAATCAAAAAGGACACATAATTTGGGGTGTTGTACAGCACTAGCAGAGGGTACTAGGGAACAGAGTTGTAGGAGAGCTCCAGAGGTCCAAGCATGAGAAGCTGTCATCATTGGCTTTGGACATAGAAGAAAAAGATAGAAGCCAACAGAAATGCTAAAAATTTATTTTCATGAGCTTTGAGCTTTTTAGCACTCATCAAGTGGTGAATTTCCCCAGGGACATTTAAGAAATCATTAACATAGAGAGAGATCATTTCTTCTTAAGTCACTGTGTCCTTCCGGTAAGTTAATGACACTCACTGAGAAGGAATACCATGCTGATCAGAATGCTACCAGGATAATTTAGGGATTGACTGTCTCTTCATGATAGTAGTCCCTCTTTAGCCAGAGCTTACATCTCTGAGGTTTCCCAGAGTTCACTTTTGTCCCAAAATATCAACTGAAAAATTCCAGAAAAAAAAAAATCATCCCTATATTCTAAATAGTTCATTTAGAAGCAAATCATATCTATGTCCAGTGTTTCCACATGGTATATGTTACCCACCCGTTAGTCATCTAGAAACTGTGTTGGTCATCAGACAGACTGTTATGGGACCAGAGAGGTGATTTTCCAGGAAGAACGTCACCCAGAGCCTAACACTGTCTTAGTGCTGGGGTTAATGCACTTACTTGGTCTTATCATATATGCATCCTCTCATCTTCCATCAGCACAAGAAGGGAAAGAACAATATACAGTAAGATGTTTCAACAGAAATCCCACATGCATATTCATACACCATTACCACAGCATATTGATACGACTCACTTCATGTTGTTAGCATCCAACTTCGCCAAACTTGCAAGTTCAATGTTATCATAGGTACATGAGTAATTATAGAAAAATAGCACACTTAGAGCATGGGATGACCCAGGGTTTTAGGCATCTATTGGGAAGTCTAAAAACATATTTTCCATGGATAAAGAGATCTTTTGGATGTGAATAATAGAGAATTCCCAAACAGGACCTATAGGGTTTAACGTGGGTCAGGAAGTTTTGGGAAGAAAATGTAACCGTGGGCACCATCTTCAACCATCCTGATCATAAATCCATGAGTCCAATTGTTCCTATCTGAAGAAGGCAACTCACACGTTCAATGGAAAGCCCCTTGCCCCTAATTGGGGGTACCCCTGCTAATCTCAAAAGAACCACAGTAGCTCAGATCACTTGTCTGTCAATGAAAGTTCTTTGACAACGTCTCTTACAAAGTTATGATCAGTTGGACCCGGAGTCGAAGGCTTTCATGGAACTCCCAGAGGACAGCATTTCAAAATCATTGAGATCTTTTCACCTCCTTTGCTGAGGGGCACGGGGTGGCTGTGTGCTGACGCAGTTTGCTGAGAAGACAAACGGACACGGCATACAAATCTACACCAGTGGCGCACGCCTGGAATCCCAGCACTTTGGGAGGCTGAGGCAGGAGGATCGCGAGTTCAAAGTCAGCCTCAGCAAGGGCGAGGCCCTAAGCAACTCAGTGAGACCCTGTCTCTACATAAAACACAAAATAGGGCTGGGGAGGTGGCTCAGTGGTCGAGTGCCCCTGAGTTCAGTCCCTGGTACCAAAAAAAAAAGCAAAAAATGTATTTGACATTAAAAGGAAAGAAAAGTTCTGAGCCAGGGTACCTGCCCTGAATCAGCTACAAAGCGTTCCCACATTGTCCTTAAAATAGGACATTCTGGTGAGTTACTTTTAGGCTGCTCACTTTTGTCCTCCAAAGAAAGATCGTAGGAACACAACCAAAATATATTCCTCACGAGGGCTACAGAAACTAGTTGAGGAGCATGAATGGTTTTGAAATAACCGTAAGCCACAATGGGAAAAATAATGATCCAAATTCTATTTGGTGCTCCTCAGTATTAACAGGTTCCCGGAGATTCTTAATCTCAGCAGAATTGGTATTTGGGATGGAGTAATTCTCTGAGGTCAGTACTGTGCTGAGTATGGTCAGATGGTGAGGAGGGTCTCTGGTGTCCATCCGTGAGATGCCAAAAGCAGTCCTAGAACTCCAACCTCTAGTGACCACCAGAAGTGGCTCCCACGAGAAGCAATCCATCCCGCCCTGGGATGCTGCAGATTGTGTGTGTACATGTGTTTGTGCACGGAAATTTCCATGGTTCAGAATTTGTACTATCAGACACGTATTCATTTAGCACTGTTCACTAAAGGAAAAATAAGAGAACCACAGAGAATGAAATCAGTAAGTGGTGAATCTACGATTCCTTGCAAAAATCAAACAAGCAGGAAGTGTCACCATGCAGAGAGCAGAGGTGCTCGGAAACCAACCTCAGTCCTAAAGCGCAAGAAATAAAATCAAGAATCAATAAATGGGATAGACTGGAACGAAAAAGCTTCTTTTCAGTAAAAGAAACAATCAGTGAGGTGAACAGAGAGCCTATATTTTGGGAGAAAATTTTTGCCGCATGCACATTAGATGGAGCACTAATCTCTAGAATATATGAAGAACTCAAAAAACAACACCAAAAACAAACAACCCAATCAATAAACAGGCCAAGGAGCTGAACAGACACTTCTCAGAGGAAGATATACAATCGATCAACAGACATGAAAAAATGCTCAACGTCTCCAGTAATTAGAGAAATGCAAATCAACACTACTCTAAGATTTCATCTAACGCCAGTCAGAATGGCAGCTGTCAAGAATACAAACAACAATAAGTGTTGGCGAGGTTGTGGGGGAAAAGGCACGCTTATACACTGCTGGTGGGACCGCAAATTGGGGCAGCCAATGTGGAAAGCAGTATGGAGATTCCTCAGAAAACTTGGAATGGAACCATTTGACCCAGCTATCCCACTCTTAGGTCTACACCCAAAGGACTTAAAAACAGCAGACTACAGTGATGCAGCCACTTCAATGTTTATAGTAGCTCAATTCACAATAGTTTAACCAACCTAGATGCCCTTCAATAGATGACTGGATAAAGAAACTGTGGTATATATACACAATGGAATACTACTCAGCCATGAAGAAGAATGAAATTATGGCATTTGCAGGTAAATGGATGGAGTGGGAGAATATCATGCTAAGTGAAGTAAGCCAATCCCTAAAAACCAAAGGCCGAATGTTCTCTCTGATAAGTGGAGCTGGTCCATAATGGGAGGGAGAGCAGGGAATTCAGGAGCTTTGATTGGGCAAAGGAGAGGTGGGATGGGAGGGGATATGGGGGCAGGAAAGATGATGGAATGAGATGGACATCATTGCCCTAAGCACATATGTTATGAAGCTATATTTTGTACAACCAGAGAAATAAAAAATTGTGCTGTATGTGTGTAGAATAAATCAAGATATTGTCAAAAAATAAAAATAAATAGATAAATAAACAGACAAATAATTAAATAGAAACCGACCGCCAAGTAGAGTAACAGCATCCGTAACGGCCATGGTAGGATGTGTCTCTAGACCTTCCTCTTCAGAGAAGGACTTCTTTGAAGTCTGAGGAAGTCCGTAAATGCAGCAGCTGTGACTCTTTCGTTAAAAATTAACCAAGGATTCATACACCTGGGGAACGTTTTTCAAATTGATAAAGTTGCATATATAAAATGCATGAGAAACTCAAGGAATTTTTCCCAAACTGAGTAAATTCTGAAATTATTTAGACAAAGACAGGTGCCCTCAAGGGAGTTAGTCTCTGAGACTTCGCTGATCTTGGGGACAGGGAATCCGTGGACCCGCAGGAAAAGACGTAGATGAGGTGAAATAAAGACATTTTTGAGAAAGTGGTCATTTTTCTCAGGGTGGTGGTGTTTCTCCGATGTCTCTGTCATACCCACCTGCCTGGGTATGTGTGTAGGAAATGTCAAACATCAAAGTGATACCCATTGAGGACAAGCGATCTATAATAAGATATAGACGGTACGCATGATTTCTTCAAGCACGTCATATTTTTAGACGGAAGATATTTGCAGAACAGCTTGAACACAAAAATAGAAATGGCTATATTGGAGCAGGAAAGGCAATAAATATATATTTCACCAAAGAACTTGTAGGGCAGCGGCAGGTTCAGAGGAACTGAAGGGATATTTTGCAACTTGGTGGAAACAAGTCGGACAGGTAAGGAGGCACAGAAACGGAGAATCCCAAGAGCGGGTCCTCGCGGAAAAGCAAGGAAGGCTCAGCTGGAAGAGAAGATGCCTACCAAGTGTCGCTTTATGAGTTGCTGCTTGCTGGGAGACTATGGTTTGCAACATCTTCTAGTATAAAAATAGAACAGGAGCAAAACCATCGGGGAGACACGGGGACAGGCACACAGCAGACATGCTCTGGACAGTTTCCCCTGAAAGCAACATGAAAATAAATGGAAAAAAAAAATAACCCCGTGTTATAATTCCATCTGTGACCGTTCACAAGCCAGTGCAAATGACACCGTGCAAAGATGATAAATAGCGCGTGCCTCTGAAATTGGTGCCAAGTGTGGGATTCTACGAGGACCAGAGTGACCATGATGCTTACTGGGACGTTGTCTTATTGCAAAAGCAAATCTTTATAAAACTGACCAGTGCTAGCCCTCCCTGGGACAAAGGGTGCAGGAATTAAGCACTTGAAGGCGTTTGTTATCTTTTCCAATATCTCTAGGTTTTTCAGAGTCTATGGGCTCCTACAACACAACACCCCAGCCCGGGGCTTAGAGACCCCAGACCCTGCTGCCCCCAGCTCTGCAGGCAGCCCAGGTCCAGGCAGGGCACATGCAGCTCTGCTGGGGCTGCTTCCTGGCTCCCAGTGGCGCCTGCTCCTGGTCCTCCCAGGTGGAAGGGCAGGGGGCTCTCTGGGTCTCTCTGATCAGGACCCTCGTCCCCTTCCTGGGCTGCACCTCAGGACCTCAGCCCCTCCCAGAGCCCCACCTCCTAAGATGAACCCCTTGGGGGTGAATAATGAACACGGGAAATCTGGTACCTGAAAGCATTTGGTTTAAGGCAACCTGCTCACAGGTCCAACTCGAAAAGCTGCAAGTCAAGATCTCGTGAAGTTCTGCCAGAAAGGAGGACGAAACCCGAGGGCTACCGTCTGCACTTAGCAACGCAAAGCCCAAGGGTGGGACATTGAAGGGGCTTCGGTGGCCTGCTGAGGGATGGGACAGGTCGCCATGGCAGTGGATTTTAAAAAAGGATGGGTGGAGAAGAGACATGACGGCTGGCGGATCCGTCAAGAAGCAATCCATGCTCAATAATCGAAGGCAGGCGCCACCTGAGGCCGATGAAAGGGGGTTAAAACACGTATTTGCAGACATACTCAGGGAGAGGATGCTGACAGGATGTCAGGGACAGACAGACAGCGAATATGAAGAAATAGAAGATAAAGGAGTGGGGAGGGAGCTGGGCGCGGAGGTGCACGTCTGGAATCCCAGCGGCTCGGGAGGCTGAGGCAGGAGGATCGTAGGTTGGAGGCCAGCCTCAGTGGCAGTGAGGCCCTAAACACCTCATTGAGACCCTGTGTCTATATAAAATACAAAATAGGGCTGTGGATGTGGCTCAGGGGCACTCTACTACTGAGTCACACCCCCAGCTCTATTTTGTGTTTTATGTAGAGACAGGGTCTCACTGAGTTGCTTAGCACCTCGCTGTTGCTGAGGCTGGATTTGAACTCGTGATCCTCCTGCCTCAGCCTCCCAAAGTGCTGGGATTACAGGCATGTGCCACTGCACCTGGCTTTTTTAATTTTAATTTTTATATTTATTTGGAGACAGAGACCTGCATGCCCATGATATACCTACTACATTTTCTTTATCACTGGTCTTTATTTTTTTTCCCCAGTCCAAATCCTCAGCATGAGGTAATACCATCGGCTTTCGTTAAATATAACTGGAGTTTCACACCAGTCCACTGAACACCAGGGAAGGCCCGTGTCATGATCAGTACGTGATGCAGACACGCTGCACCTCCCTGAGCCTCCGCCATGAGTCAAGCCAGGAACACGTCCAGGACCAAAGGGACATCCAGCCCCTTCTTCCTGCACACGGAGGGTGAAAGGTTTAGTTCTGTATAAAACATATCGACTCACAGAAAGAAATGCATCCTGCGAAAAAGGAATAGTTGCGCTCAACTCTTAGAAAAGAATGAGAATTGTCTTTATGATCCGAGAGAAGAAAAAGGAGAGGTTCTTGGGCTGCAGTGAGACTTTGCTCACCAGGTAGGCACAAGGTCCTGGGGTCAATCCCCAGCACCCCCACACCAGAAAGAGCTCTAAATGAATAATATGAGGCTGAGCGCGGTGTCTCAAGCCTGTAATCCCAGCATTTAGGGAGGCTGAGGCAGGAGGATCACAACTTGGAGGCCAGCCTCAGCAATGGCGAGGCCCTAAGCAACTCAGTGAGACCCTGTCTCTACATAAAACACAAAATAGGGCTGGGGATGTGGCTCAGTGGTCCAGTGCCCTGAGTTCAATCCCTGCTACCAAAAAAAAAAAAAAAAAAAAAAAATGTGATACCAGACAAAGGAGAAAAATTATCTGAACAGAAAATTAAATTTTTTAAGATACTGTCTTTCCCAGATAAGCAAGCTTGGGGCAAATGCTTGTAAAATCTCATTCCCAATAAGGCTGGTCTGAAAAGTCTTAATCACTTTCATCTTTATTAAAGAAAAAAAAATAGATGGAATAAAGTTGCTCTGAAAATAAATTAAAGGAAGAAAAATTCTTCTTTAAAGTCAGACTCATGTACCACACAGCTCAGGGTAATTGCCACTTGTGTGCTGTATCTGTTTGATAGTAACACAAGCTGTCCTTCAATAATGATTGACAACTCAATCATTCAGGATAAATGCAAGAACAAGGTGAATATGAGGCTCCCAAATATTTTGACTTGTGGGGTCTCTAGGTCCCCTTCCTGGGTATCATGAAGAAAAATTCCTGCAAGTCTAGAAATCAAATTGAAAACAATAACTGTAATCAATATGTATGCGTGTGCAAATATAAGTGATGTATTTCTAAATATATAAACACATGCATGTTAAGTATACACATATTAAATATCTTTAACTAGGACATTAGCAACCTTTTAAAAAATATTGTCTTTTTCAGGTAGACATGACCAGGAGAATCACTTGCAAACTACTATTTTCCGTATGGATGGTCTGAGAATTGTTTAATTCTGGCCAGGTGCAGTGATACATGCCTAGAATCCCAGAGGCTTGGGAAACTGAGGCAGGAGGATGGCGAGTTCAAAGCCAGCCTCAGCAACGGCGAGGCGCTAAGCAACTCAGTGAGACCCTGTCTCTACATAAAACACAAAATAGGGCTGAGGATGTGGCTCAGTGGTCGAGTGCCCCGGAGTTCAATCCTGGGGAACCAAAAAAAAAAAAAAAAGGAAGAAAAAAACGTATGCATGCTAGAACATGTTTCTCCTGAACAAATGTGAGTCGTTAAAAACAATTCAAAACCCTCACTTGTGCATTAACATATGAACAAAATACATCAGTATCAAAGCTCCAGAATGGATGTTTTGTGTTTGTTTGTCAAGCAAGTTATTCATGAACCTGGGTCCAGTGATGCACACCTTTAATTTCAGTGTGGTTAGAACAGGAGGCTGAGGCAGGAGGATAGAAAGTTGGAGGCCAGCCTCACCAACCTAGCAAGACTCTGTCTCTAAGTTAAAAAAAAAAAAAAGTGGCTTTGGGTTTAATGCCCAGCACCAAGAAACAAACAAACAAAGGCAAAAATAAATAAGGAAAAGACTGTAAATGGGTAGAAGGGAGCCATTTACCATCCACCTCTTGCAAAGACTGCAGGACTTTATGAGTTTTCCTAAGCGCTTGGTATCATTGTTTGAATTTTGATAAATTGGGATGTAGATAATTTATCCGTTATAACCCCACAAACCACATCCACCATAGTGAACAGGTAGCCCCGAGTTTCCCTGTGCTGCCTGTCAATTCTCATATTATTTTATGTACAACTTAACACCCACCAAAAACGAGATCAGCACAACTTTGGAATTAAAGTTTCATCTTGGCAAATTGTTTACGATCAACTTTTCCCCAATGATGAAGGATAATTAAACGTTACTGTTTTCTTTCATGTTTTTATAAGTGGGTTCCTTTTAATGTTCCTTTTTAGCATCCTAAGGTAATGAGTCTTTAAATGTTTTGTTTTGCTTTGCTTTTTTGAGACAGGGTTTCACGAAGTTGCTGAGGCTGGCCTCCACCTTGGGATCCTCCTGCCTCAGCCTCCTGAACCTCTGGGATGACATGTATGTGCCCCAGTGACCTGCTTGTTTTTGCTTTTTTGAAAGGAAGTCTATGTTGCACACGCTGCTGTCAAACACCTGAATGTGAATGATGTTCAGCCCCCTGAATAGCTTGGATGACGGGCATGGGCTGCAGAAACATTTTTATATATCTGGGGTAATAACACTTCTTTTCCCGAAGAAAAACTAAAGAGCTTCTATGTAACCACTCGTGTGCTGCAAAAAGTTGAGACAAAAAGTTCAACATTTCTATAAAAACAGCACTGGAGACTTTGACAAGAGTAAAATAATAATCCTGAAACTCGTACAGACTCCGGCCGCCAAAGCAGAGTATCTTATTAAATTCACTGGAGTGAGTTTAAATCCCGACTATCTTGAGAGCTTCTTCCTGCTTTCTTTCTTTTTTCTCCAGGGATTGAACTCAGGGGCCCTCGACCACTGAGCCACCTCCCCAGCCCTATTTTGTGTTTTATGTAGAGACAGGGTCTCACTGAGTTGCTTAGCGCCTCGCTGTTGCTGAGGCTGGCTTTGAACTCGCGATCCTCCTGCCTCAGCCTCCCAACGTCTTGGGTTGTACACTGAACGCTTAGTGTATTATAAGCAAATAATTCAGCCTGCAAAACCTGCCGGGCCACCTGAGTTTTCCCGTAGCGTCGTGGGCTCCTGCTGCAGGCTGCTGTCTCACGGTTCTGCTAAGCATGCACGTCATTTTCCTCTCTCTTCTCACCAGGCCATGGTTTATTTACGATTTGCCCGCAGCAAACCCGTGCAACATTTCCCCCAGACAGAGCAGAGGCTGCAGAAAGTCGGGAGACCCACTCTGCGGGCGGTTTTCCACAACAGAGCTGGAGTTTCATTAGGTGCAGCCCGCGGGGCAGCCCCAGGTCAAACTGCAAAAGTAGTTCTGCAAACTACGGAAGCCGGTTTGTCCCTGTGCACATTTTAGGTTTGCTTGGGGAGGAAACAGACCACAGAGAAGAAGGAGGAGGTGAGGAATCGTTAGTTATGCTCCCCCTGCACCCAGACTCTACCATGTCGGCCGAATACACAAAAACGTTGCAAAGATGTCCATTTGTTAGAATCACAAAGGGTGTGAGCCAGGTGCAGTGGTGCACGCCCATAATCCCAGAGGCTCGGGAGGCTGAGGCAGGAGGATCACAAGTTGGAGGCCAGCCTCAACAACAGCGAGGCCCTAAGCAACTCAGTGAGACCCTGTCTCTACATAAAACACAAAATAGGGCTGGGGAGGTGGCTCAGTGGTCGAGTGACCCTAAGTTCAATCCCTGGTATCAAAAATGAAGAGGAAAGGGTGTTTCTGACTTGCCAATTCTCTGTTGATGGGGATGTGGGCACCTCCGCCCAGATGTGGGTTTTCTTTTTTTGTTTTGTTTTTGCGGAATGAGAGATCACACCTAAGGCTTTGTGCATGACAGGCAAGAGTTATAAGCACACAGTAAATTCCCCAGCATGAGGAGAATGCTGCAATGACAGATCTATCTCTCGTTAGCAAACGAGGCCACACACACTATCAAAATCTCCACCTGTATTTGCTCATCTGTCTCCCCTTCGGCATGCCAGGCTACCCGCAGCAGCCAGGTCTTGCTCTGAAACCCGATTACGGAAGTATTTTCTGAATACTCAAAACCCTCAAGGAATACTTTTTTATTTATTTCTTTGTGCTGTTGTTGATTGCTTTTTTTTTTTCTTTCTATGATTTGCATTTCGACCCCCGGGCACTGCCAATCATGTGTGAAAACGATCTATTTGCATATTATCAATGATACAAAAAAGTTACGGGTGGACATCTGAGCTAACCGGCTATGTATTTCCAATATATTGTAGCGACGTCGCAAAGTGTCTTTGAGATTGTAATTGGACGGCATCAGATCCGGCTTCTAATTATTTACAGATGTGTCACAAAACAGCAAACTGCAGGAATTTTTTTTTTCCTCTAGACCATCTTTTCTTAAATGTCTCCAAACAGCAAGACATTTTAACTAACGCCCGTATTTTCATTCAGTTGGACACTGCACGATTGTTCAGCGATCATTTATGTGACCCAGGACAATGGCGAATGGCTGTAATGCAGCTGGGGAGGCTGAGGCAGGAGGATCACAAGCTCAAACCCAGCTGCAGCAATTTAAGCAACTTAGTGAGACCCTGTCTCAAACCAAACAGTTAAAAAGGGCTGGGGATGTGGCTCAGTGGTTAAGCACCCCAAGGTTCAATCCCCGGTACAAAGGAAAAAGAAAAAAAAAATCATCTGCATGGGTGAACTTGCTAGCTATGGCAGTTATATAATTAATATGGTCCCACTTTTGTGAGAACACACTAAAAATAAATGTGCGTAAAGGTTTAGCCGTGTGCAGGTGTCGGGTGGAGGTACAGAACCGCCTGTGTGATTCTGGAAAGAACTGGAGAAATCAACAGAAAGCCCGGAGGGTGGAATTTCTCAATGTTACACATTCCTCGACCGTATAATACCGTAAGGAACGGGGACATTTTGAGGCCATAATCTCAAAAGTCATACATCACTAATTCTATCATGGAATTTGGAATTGTTGCAGAGAGGGAAATCCCAAAGAACGGTCCATTTTGACGGAAGGAAAAATACACAAGCCTCTTCGTTAGGCTGTGGTCGCTTACAAGTTGCTCTCAATTACCACCCAAGGGGGGTCCGGGAGCTTAATTCCTTACCTGTGCCATTTAGTCGGTGAAAACTGCCACCTTCCCAAGGTATGATTGTGGCACTCAAACTGGACGTGCAACTCAGGGAAAGTCAAAATTAAATGGTCGCAACAGAAATAGGGGAAAAAATAAAAAGTTGGAAAGATAGATTCATATGCATTTTTGTTTTTATAAACTATTTTCTTATCCCTCCTAACCTAGTAGTCATGGGCAACTGATATCGGGCCCAATAAATAGTCCATATGTAGACCACTGAGCCACCTCCCCAGCCCTATTTTATGTTTTATGTAGAGACAGGGTCTCACTGAGTTGCTTAGGGCCTCGCTTTGGCTGAGGCCAGCTTGGAAATCGCGATCCTCCTGCCTCAGCCTCCCAAGCCACTGGGAGGACAGGCGTGTGTCACCACACTCAGCAATATATCTACTTTTGATCTTACATGTCACTTCACACTCTTCTGTCACTTAACAAATGCTAACGCTATTTTTTTTTTTTCCTGCAAATGCTTTAAATGTTCACATAGATAATAGCTTCCTGAATTCTGGGTGGGGTATGTTTTTGAATTTTTGGTCAACAAGGTTATAATCAAACTGCAGCATCTTCTAGTGAAATGGGTAAAAATGTAGAAGGATGACTTTATGAGGACACATTGGCTTTTGAATATGACCTATTTTTGTAGATTTGCAATAATGAATATATAAAAAAAAACGGTTTGTAGCTCTGAGTAGAAACCTGTTCTCCCAGTTTGACGTATTAAAGCAGTTCTTACTTAAGCAAATGATAATAATTCCTCGTGAATTCCCGTTTCTGTTTGAAAAGCCATAGATCTACCTTGATAGATCTGCCTCAATTCTCGAGTTTCAATTTCATATACACAGAAAACCCACCGCAGGCTGGGTTTTTTTTTGGGTCTCCAAAAAGAAATAAAAAAATAAAAACGTATTTTAACATTATCCCTTTAAGATCTAAAAATGAGAATGTTAACTTGTTTTATATTAGGTTGCCTGACATTTTCGGGAGCATTCAATTCCATAAAAGTCAGCCCATCCATTTACATAAGACACGGGAGCTGAAAAGAAAAAAAGCTAATTCTGATTTACTGAAATGTCAATGTCAATTTGAAATCCTATTAAGGTTGGGGAAGCGGTTCCTCTCCATGGAGACTGAAAAAATATGAGTCACTTCCAAACTTGAGACACGTTTTTACGTGTCTGTGCATCCGAAGGTGCCTCAAGCAGCCTCTATCACCTGGAAGGCTGGCAGCGTAAAAGCAGATGCTATTTTGCACACGTCCACAGTGGCGTCGGAGGGCTGCTCTGTGTCCGTCAGAGTTGGGCAGGAAGTACCAGGACACCTTTTGGAGATGTGGGAGAAGATCATCAAAGGGACACTTAATTCATTACCAGGGGACTCCATGGTACTGGTAGTATACGCCGTCATCTCAACAGCTCGGGAGGCTGAGGCAGGAGGATCTCGAGTTCAAAACCAGCCTCAGCCAAAGCGAGGCCCTGAGCCACTCAGTGAGACCCTGTCTCTAAATAAAATACAAAATAGGGCTGGGGAGGTGGCTCAGTGGTTGAGGGCCCCTGAGTTCAACCCCTGGTACCAAAAAAAAAAAGTGTATCCATCGTAGCTCACCGAAGGATGCAAACTCTTCACTGTATTAATGGGAGCTGATCAATGTACAGCAAGCTTTGCTAATAAAAGAAGCCAGCTATTCAGTATATCAATGTGAGCTAAACCCCGGCGTATCAACCTCAGCTAATAAAATGCACACCCAACTTTGCTAACTAAATTATGGAAACCATTTAATACATCAACCGTTACCTAATAAAACGCTTATCAATCTTTGCTAACAAAATTATGCCAAGTATTCAATATATTTAATATTAACTGATACACCGTACTCCGATCTTTGCTAAAAATGATGGACACTATTCAATGTGTCTATATGAGCGATAAAATGAATATCAATCTTTGCAATCAAAGATGAAAACTGTTCAATATATCAATGTTACCTAAGGAAACATCTATCGATCTTAGCTGATCAAGTGATGCAAAAGATTTAATGTTAGCTAATAAAATGTACATTAATCTTAGCAAATAATATGATCCAAACTACTTAATGTATCTGTTAGCAAATCAAAGGTATATTTTAGCTGATAAAGTGACTCCAAGTGTTTAATATGTCGATATTAGCTAATAACATGATCCAAACTATTCAACATGAAACATAGCAGGTCTTCTCTACCGGTGATTTTCCTTTTGGAATTTCATGTACCCCCGCCAAAATATTTGTCTGAATATGTAAAATGGAAAATCCCACAAATCGAGGGCAAGTGTCTTGCACATCTTTATTACAGTCTCTTATTGCAAGAGTTCCATTTTATTATCAGTGGATAATATCTCACCGTGCCTCATTTGTCCGTGAAATATTGCCAGGGGCACGTTTGGTGGATCGATGGCTTCAGGGATGCTCAGAATGTCTGGGGACAGTCCCCAAGGGTGACAGAGAATGCTAGGGGTGTCTATGTCTCCATGGAAAAGCAAACTGGAGAGTCCAGTGGATTGCAATTGCGTCTAAAGCTGGGGTATCAAAGCTGTGTGAATCACTAAGCACGTGGCTTACGCCGTTGAAAATGCCGTTGGGACCGGGCTCGTGGTGTTTCGTTGAACCTTCTGCAGACCAAGCTCTACGGCAGCTTCCCCGAGACTCTCTAAAAGCAGAGGGAGGACTCAGAACTCACGAGCAATCAATCACTTTGCAGATGCATCCTGGGAGAACTATCCCCAGGACCCATGCTTTCCAGATAAAGAACAGAATAAAGTGCAAACTGTAAAAAACAGGAAAAGCGCCTGAAGGTATTTTCATCCAAACAGCCAAAGTATTGATGAAGCAGATAATTTTTGTGTTTTTTGTTTTTTTCCCCCTAACATCAATGCTTCTAGAAGGAAGGTTTGTGTTCTTCCAAGATGCAGTGTTAAAATACTGATGCCCCCACGGTGACTGGCAGAAACATTTTGATGTAAAAGCTCAGCGCTTGGTAACACTAACACAGTTTGATGGGAGATATTCTATATTTGCTACCTAAACGCCATTAAAATCCAACAAGTGCCTTTCTTTTCTTTCTTTCTTTCTTTCTTTCTTTCTTTCTTTTTCTTTCTTTCTTTCTTTTGTTCTTTCTTTCTCTCTTTCTCTTTCTTTCTTTTTCTTTTCTTTCCTTCCTTCCTCCTTCCCCTCTTTCTTTCTTTCTTTTTCTTCTCTTTCTTTCTTTTCTTTCTTTCTTTTTTCTTTCTCTTTTTCTTTTTTTCTCTCTCTCTTTCATTCATTCATTCATTCTTTCTTTCTTTATCAAGGATTGAACCCAGAGAAGCTTTACCACTGAACTGCATCCTTAGCACTTGTTATACTTTGAGACAGGATCTCACTAAGTTGCTGAGGCTGGTCTCCAACTTGCCATCCTCCTGCCTCAGCCTCATGAGTCACTGAGATTACATACGTGCGCCATCACACCCGGCAAGAAGACTCTTGATGCTTCTTATAAAGTAGATTGTTTATAAGGTGGCCAGAGAGACAACAGTTTGAGTGACAAGAGAAACTATATTTCTTGCCCAAACTGCATTAAACTCCAAGAGGTGGCTCTCGATACCTGTACCACGGTCGTTTTGAACACATTGAATGTAATTTCTCCCTGGTTGCTGAGCACCCTTGGGGTGATAGGGTACAGGATAAAGGGAAACAAGCCACACATCAGGGTATGGATCATTGATTTCATTCTCTATAAAACCTGAAAAGATATCCTCTGGTCATTTCAATAGGATGCAGAGAAACAGAAGGTCATGGAGACTTGAAAGCAAAGATTCTGTCCCACTCAATGACAGACAGTGGGGAAAGTTAAAAAAGCCAGTTTCAAGACGAAGAATACGCTGGAACCCACATCAGCTTAGGTTAAATATGAATTAGCATTGGGTGAATTAAGCACTTTCTACGTCTCGGGTATCACTCTGCAACTCCATAGGGAAAAAAAAAACACGTATTCTTCCCTTGAAACTGGCAGAACGGGGATATTCTGGAGACTCTGCGATTTGTATTACAACCTGGAAATACTGGCCCTCTCCCCTGGACAGACGGCAGAGGGTATTCTCGGTCAAACTCCATCCGAGGCTGCACGTATGAGCCAATAAATGTCCTCAGAACCAAATAGATCAGATCACAGCATTAGGGTCACATGTCAATATAGATTTCCACGATGCTTTTGGCATGGGGGGTCGAAGGAGGTGAGAAACTGGCAACTGCGTATAAAATGTTCATGTTGAAACGGCTGGTCTGGAAGGTCTCAGGGGATGGAGCAGGGGATGCATCATTTAGGATTCGGTCAAGGGTCTTGTGACTTCCCAGAATGCCAATCAAGTTGCGAGGCTGAGGCAGGAGGCCAGCCTCAGCAACTCAGTGAGGTCCTAAACAACTGTCTCAAAATAATGTAATAATGTAAAGAAAAAAAGGGGGAGGCTGGGGTTGTGGCTCGGTGTTTAGCGCTCTTTTGAGTTTAATCCTTGGTATAAAAATAAAAGAAAAAAAAAATTGGTGTGAACGCCAATTGCCTGAAACGTGGAGGACAGAGAGAGAGACGGCCTCGTAGTAAAACCCACACCAGAACGAGCGGATGATGAATCTGTAGCATCCTTTCCATGTTTCACTGTTTCCATGAAACACTCAACTGCTGCACACGGTGGGCGGGTGGCGGCCAAGACCGTCAAGATCCTTATCGGGTAGGGGATCAATCCGGGGTGTTGTCTGAGAAAAAGCGAGTGAGACCTGCAGCTGACAGAATGAGGCCACCCTTCCCAGGGCGGGGACAGGGGAGACGCTCCCCACGGGCGGAACCTGGATGCAATCTGGGTCTCCTGGGTGCTCCTCGCTCGTGACCCGATCCAGGACCAAACGCTCGTCTTTACCACAAAATGTGCCTCTTGTATTTCTTCGGAGGCTGATGACGTTTTAGAGAACCCTCCGTGTTCTTGAGCGGTCGACAGCATGTGCTCCCTTCTTCTTTTTCATGCAACGTGTTAATTTCAAAGTCAGCACAGGCAGCAAACTGCATTGTAAACGGGGTAAGAAAGAAGCCCCATCCCATCACCCGGGAGAAACGGTCTGCTGCACGAATCCTCAGATGGGCTTCGCTTCTGCTCCCTGCAGCGCTGAGTGAGATCCAAACTGAGCGGAGTAACCCAGACACCTAGGTCCAGGCTGGTTTTAAGCAAAGCACGTCTAATCATGTTTTTCTTCTTATTATTTTTTTGGTACCAGGGATTGAACTCAGGGGCCCTCGACCACTGAGCCACCTCCCCGGCCCTATTTTGTGTTTTATGTAGAGACAGGGTCTCACTGAGTTGCTTAGCGCCTCGCCGTTGCTGAGGCTGGCTTGGAACTCGCGATCCTCCTGCCTCAGCCTCCCTAAGTGCTGGGATGACAGGCGTGTGCTACCGCGCCCGGCTAAGGGTGATTAATCATTTGAGCGTTGCTTTGAAGAATCAAATATTCCAAGAAAAGCATTCATTGCTACATTGTGACAATCTTGTGATCGATACCATATATATATTTATATATATGCAACATATATTTAGGTTTATACAGACTGCAATTAACTTACAAATAATTGATTACATGGTTTAAGATTATTCCAGAGAGGTGCTGAGTACAATGGAAAACACAGTTGGAAAGGGTTTTCCATTTTGCAGCACAAATAGCAGAACCCCAAGTCTTCCTGGCACTCTTCCATTAATTAACTAATTAGCTCATAGTAATTAACCATCTCCTAGATAGAAAATGCTTTAGGGCAGGTGTTCCAGGAAAGGACAGCACAGGAGAAAGGTTATTATTATTATTATTTTTCTCTACATTCCGGCCCCTGACATTTTCCCCGTCCCCTGCGTTTGGTGGTTTGAGCACAGAGAAGCTGCCTTATAATCCTGAGGCTGCACAGCTAAGGCGAAGGAAATCGGAATAAAATAAAGTCCGTCCTGTCACCCTCTGCCTGCATTAGCGGGAGAATTGTAGCTGCACAGAGGACCTGCGGTCCTCGGAAGTTTCAGGAACCCACACAAGGAATTCTGCAGCCACACAGGGAAGTAAGTTCCCTCCCTGTACGATGTCAAAGTTGGTCCTTGAAGCCAGGGGCCCCTGCTTGCTGCCGGCCACCTGCACAGGACCCACCCCAGCTCTAGTCTGCTCTTGGGCCGGTCCTCCCTGTCACTCAGGACGGACCGTCCCCTCTGCAGCTTGGGGTCTGCCCATGTGCAGCCATGAAATCTGCTTTCCAACCTCACCCGCACGTCCAGGAGCTGCGCACCCTGTACCAAGTGCAGCTCGCAAACCTCCATTGCAGGATCCCCAGCAGCGGAGGCGTTTGGTCCTGGAGAGCAGAGGCCACGGGCTGCAGGGCTGGTCAGTAAGGACTTCCAATGCAGGGAAACATCCCCGGCGATGTTTCTATCACGACTCTGAGAGCAGATTGCGAGGAGTGAGGGCTGACCCGCTCAGCAGACGCCGCAGAAGAAACGGCGCTTGGTGAGAAACGGATGCTCCTGCCCCCCTGTCCCTCAAGGCACCATCAGCTTGGCCACCGGCTCCGAGTGTCCCACCTGTTATCTATGCGTGTAAATCCAGCTTGCAAACCGTGTCAGCCTTCGCAAAGAAAATCGACCCTCAGGAGGGAGGCAGGCAGCTGAGGAACCCAGGTAGTCCCCACAGGTCAGGCAATCGTGAGTCAAACAGCGACTGTTCCACGGCCGTGAGTCTCATTCCAGGACTTCATGCTGCTGAGATGCAACCCAACGACCTCAGAGGAACCGCTCATGGCTGCAGTCTTGACCCGACTTCTGTGGGATCATCTGCTTGCTCAGTGGCTCCACCAACGTCCTTCCTACAGAATCACCTACAGAATCACCGTGGGCAGGACTCTGGGGCTGGGGAGTGATTCCAAAGCTTTCCAGGACAGGAAAAAACTACTGGGATGCATTTCCTTTAGAGGTAAGAGCCATGGAAGTCCAGAGGAAGCTCTGCCTTCTACCCCTCCAATGGAGAAGTTCTTCTCTCCAAGATCCAGAATATGTTCCATGACACCATCCGCCATATTTGTTTCTGACTTTCTACAAGACTTGGTGAAAGTTTTATGTCACAAGTCCTGTAACCTGAAATCCTTGTTTAGCATCTTTCCAGCCACTAATATTAACAATTAATCATTTCCTTCCTTCATGCCACTGTCTTTCCTATTCTCATCCCTTCCCTTGCTTCCTTTCCCCTTTGTCTAATCTACCGAAGTTCTATTCTCCCTGCCCCCTTATGGTGGGTTAGCTTTCACCTCTCTGCAAAAATATTTGACCTTTGATTTTCTGAGACTGGCTTATTCCCCTTAGCACGATTGGTCTTCAGTTCTATCATTTATCAGCAAATGCCATGAAGTTGTTCTTCTTTATGGCTGAGTAATATTCCACTGTGTATAAATAGCACAGTTTCTTTATCCATTCATCTATTGAAGGGCCTCTGGATTGATTCCATAGCTTAGCTATTGTGAATTGAGCTGCTATAAACATCAAAGTGGCTGTGTCACTGTCTGCTGATTTTAAGTCCTTTGGGTGTAGACCCAGGAGTGGGATAGCTGGGTCAAATGGTGGTTCCATTTCAAGTTATCTGAGGAATCTCCATCCTGCTTTCCAGAGTGGTTGCACCCATTTGCAGTCCCTCTAGTAATGGATCCATTCTTATCTTTCAAGTTGAAGAAATGCACACCATGTAGTTACCTGAAGTAACAGGTGTGTCAGTCACGTATCCTGATAAGGCTGCTTGTAAACCTCAGAAGGTGGGGCAATTGCTTATCTCTACCGTCAATCATTACAGTAGGCAATGATTAGAAAAGTGGACACTGGAAGTTGTCATATATACTGGTCACAGGCAGGTTGCAATATGTGTGCATTTACCGCATCAGGAGAAGAAATCATTGATAGGAATAAAAAACAATTGCCATATTTAACATTCACTGATATTATCAGAAATTATCATGAGTCCAGGTGGAGCCTCTGCTTAGCTCGGGCAAATCCCGGGTACTTTTGGATGTCACCTGTTTATCCAAAAATAAATCAGGGCTGCCTAGACATCTGGGCAGCTTGTGTGATTGACCAGACGACAGATGCTCAGAAAAGGCATCGCAGGCGTTTCCTGGTGAATGACAACCTTATTGCACAAGGACATCTTGACCTCCCTTCTCCCTACCTGGTCACCAGCACCAGGATAGACCCCAAGCCCAGACCCCACCTGTGTCTCCCTGATTGTCTCAGAAGGGAGCTGCTGAGATTCGGGTCCCCTGATACTGGGTCCCAGGAAGATGGCCATGACGTCTGTTCATGGTGATGTCACAAAAGCCCGGAGACGTCATTTGCAGGACATTCCAACCGCTGCTTTGCACACAGCTCCCACACCTGCTAGACGTGCGGAGAATCGGGATAGAGCTGGGCTGCCCAGGGTGTGCGGCTCTGTGTCCATCGAATCACAGCATCAGGACACGTGACAGCCAAGAACACTCTTAGTGTGCAAAGAAAGGGACAGAGGACGGTACTTCCATAGTAAGGAATTAAAAGAAGATTGTCCCCCTCCTCCAGTCCCAAACGCATCTGTAAAGATCATTAATTGAGTTTTGCAGTGACTTTTTTTTTTTTTTGTGGTGCTGGGAAGGAGCCCAGGACTTCATGCACACTAGGCAGCTGCGCCCAGATCTCCGAGGACCATTTGAAATCTCTTTGACCAGCCGGGCACCTTGGTGGAACACGCCTGCCATCCCAGCGACTCAGGAGGCTGAAGAAGGAGGCTCACCAGTTCAGGGCCGGCCTCCGCAACGTAGCGAGGCCTTAAGCGACTCGTGGAGACTCTGTGTCAAACTAAAGTGTGAAAAAGGGCTGGGGATGTGGCTCAGTGGTTAAGCACCCCTGGGTTTGATTCATAGCACAAAATTGAAAAAAAAAAAAAAAAAGAAAGAAAAAGAAATATTTTAGGAATGGAAACCACATGGTCCAATAAGTTCTCAGAGAAATACATAAATAAGCATAAAGTGAAATTCAGTCCTTGCTGTCTGGAGAGTAGCATCACATTTCTGGGTTCAGAAGAATCGGCAGGCTTGAGCAATAGAGCCCAGGTGAAGAATGTGGAATTTAATCCAAAGTCATTAATTAGAAAAACACAGGAGAGCCTGCATTTGCTGTGGCTCGAAGGGAGTAAGAACAGCAGGAAATTAGAAACCATCACAATGTCATGAAGAAAGTCAAACCACAGGGTCCTCTTTTCCCCCCCACAAATCATATTGATTGACAGAGTAGAAACCGTCCAATTATCCTGCAGAACAGACTGGATGAAGAACTTCCACGACGTAAGGTGCGTGTGTGCTCGAATCAAACCCACTGGACTCAACAAGGGAGTCGGACTGACTGAAAGATGTTTTGCAAACCTCAATTTGCTATCCTTTAATGAAATGCCGGACCAGATATCTCTCACTACAGCCACTCTGTTGGGTAGAATTAACATGATACAATTTTTTTTTTCTTTTTCTTTCTTTTTTTTTTTTTTGGCCATCAGGAATTGAACCCACGAGTACTCAACCACGGAGCCACATCCTCAGCCTTAAATATATATATATTTTATTTAGAGATGGTAGGTCAGCATCCAATTTCAAATGGTCGGCATCTCTCATTTTTTGGCACCTGGCCTGACTTGAATGATTGCACCATCTTTCACATCCTGTCTGTTTTTAGGACGCTCCATGTTTAATTTGCAAATTCAGGGTGCCGGCTGGCTGGACCAAGGCAGGTGGATTAGGTGATCCCTAGTTAACCAAGGTTGTGCACATCAATCTGCAAGGCCACACCTGTGAAGGCTTCTAAGCAAAGAAAAAAAAAATCACCAAACACAAAAAGCATTTGAATAGGCTGAGCTCGGGGTGTGAAAATATCTGATGAGAAAACTCATTCGGTAACTAATGGGACTTCTTGTTACAGATCTGCCTCTCTCCTGCTGGGCAATCACTTTACTGATTTTTCAAGAGGGAGTGATATGTTCTGAAGATTCTTGCCCTTTGGTTAATGTGTTTTTCTGCTCTCTTATCATTCTCAAAAAGGAAAATAAATGGGGCCTTTTTGTGGTTGGCATGCTTATTTGACATCATTTCAAAGTTGGATGGTGTACCTCCCATCTCTCCAACCCTTATTTTAGGATTTTTAAGGTCTTTGCCAGCCAGGGGTGGTGGTGGTGCAGGCCTGTAATTTCAGACAACTAGGGAGGCTGGGGCAGGAGGATGGCATGTTGGAGGCCAGCCTCAGCCACTTAGGGAGATGCTAAGAAAACCTACCTCAAAATAAAAATAAAAATAAAAAAATAAACAGAGCTAAGGATGTATCTCAGTGGTACAGTGCCCTGGTTCCAATCGCCAATTCAAAACAAAAAAATCTTTGCTTTACTTCTTGGAGCTATTTTATTCAGAATCTGCATGATGTCTTCAGAAAGATGATTTAAAATGACATCTGTTCATGTCCCCAACCCTCAGTTACAATACAAAGAAAAACCTTGGTAGAATATTTTCATATATGCATATTTTTTCTCATTAAAGGAAATAAATGGGAGATAAACTGTTGCATGAAACTTCTCTTGACATCTGAATATTTAAAAAATCTGATCAATAGAATTGCTTCATGTCTTTATCAAAAATGTGAAAAAATATTGGTTTTGGTACCAGGGATTGAACTCAGGGATGCTCCACCAACTGAGTCACATCTCCATCCCTTTTTATCTTTTTTTATTTTGAGATAGAAGCTTGCTAAGTTGCTGAGGCTGGTTGGTAAAAGCATTTTAAACAGTTTTAAACTCAGTTAAAAACTCAATAATTGGTCTTGTTGCATAAAATTTGCAATTACAGAGCTGACTTAAAGAGACACTTTTTAGTAAATCAAGTTCCATTCCGGAGTGCAATAGACTTTTTAATCCTTTAAAATTGCAATCTACTACAAAAAAAATTTTCTATAGTCATCTCTCTCAAAAGTGCCCCAATGCCAGCTTCAAAGGGGCTTTCAAGACTAAAGGCAAAGGCTGGGGTTGTGGCTCAGAGGCACAGTGCTTGCCTAGCACATGTGAGACACTGGGTGCAATCCTCAGCACCACATAAAAGTAAATAAATAAAACAAAGGTATTGTGTCCATGTGCAACTAAAAGAGAGAGAAAAGACAATAAATCAAACCATACAAACTAGTTCACTGATCAGCAGTGGGCATGTTGTAAGTGCTTTCCAAGATTTTTTGGAGGCACAAAGAAACACAAAATTTGACAGGGAATCAGAAACCCGCTTTTGGGATGAAAACGAGAGAGTATTTAGAAACATTGATCTTTACTTGAAGAGACTGCCTTTACGTTATTTTAATCTTGCATATTGTATGATATTTAATGCAGAAAGAATCACTCAATATCTTCTGTATGACATGGGAGGCTGAGGCAGGAGGATTGAGAGTTCAAAGCCAGCCTCAGCAATGGCGAGGCCCTAAGCAACTCAGTGAGACCCTGTCTCTACATAAAACACAAAATAGGGCTGGGGAGGTGGCTCAGTGGTCGAGTGCCCCTGAGTTCAATCCCAGGTACCAAAAAAAAAAAAAAATGTTAAATATAAATGTGGTTGTTGATGGTACATCTCAGGATGTATAATGATACAGGTCAAGGCCTGCATGTCAAGGCTCAGTGTGGAGGTTTGCTCGTCTTTCTCTTGGATCAATATCTTGGCGTAAAACGCCTGGGTTCTCTGGGATGGAGCCGTGTGTTTAAAACGTAAGCAATGGCCACGGGGTTTTTGCAAATCCTCCATGAGTCTTCCTCCCCCACCAGCAGGCTGGAAGAGGTGTGCACTCCTCTACCTCCTCCCCAGGCTGGGAAGAGCCAGGCTTTGGGTGTTGAGCTCGAGGATGATGCTTTGGTCCATGATGGACCCCGTGGATCCCGGGGAGGTCTCATGACATTTTACCACCCTGCCCCATCTAGGGATCTTAGCTTCAATAAGCAACTTGCAGAATGACAAGCCATAATGCGACATAACCGCCCTAATGTGCTTCCGAGACTGTGATGAGGGACCTGAGCGTATATAAATGGTCTCAGGCGACCCTCTTACCAGGTATTTGACGTGCAAATACGGTCTCCTGGTGACTGGATTGCCTTTAAATCCTCATGGATGCTTTCCACGTACCTTACGTTGTATTTATTTGTAAATACACCATGTTTATTTGCTTTAGTGTATTGATTTGCACAAGAAGCCTGCTTATGTTTTAAGGAAGAAATCTTTGCATATCTTAAAGCCACAGAAATTTTCCTCTATGTTTACTTGAAGTTTTATGATTTTATGTCGCATGTCTAACATATATAGGTGAATGTACATAAAATAACTATAATATTAAAATAAACAATGTAGATTGGTATATGTCTGTGCTGGAAATTGAATTTGGGGGCTTGTTCTTGCTAAGGTAATCCACAGTACATAGGACTGATTTTTAAAGTCTTTTTTTTTCTTTTCTCTTCCTTCCTTCCTTCCTTCCTTCCTTCCTTCCTTCCTTCCTTCCTTCCTTTCTTTCTCTCTCTCTCTCTCTCCTTCTTTCTTTCTTTCTATTTGTATGTATGGGGCTGTGGTTTAGATGTTAGACGTGACAGATAAGCTCATGTGTGACACAATGCAGGACACTTCAGAGATGCAATAATTTGGTTATGAAGCTTTCAACCTAACAAGTGGATTAATCCACTTGAATGGATTAACTGGGTGGTGACTGCAGGCAGGTGGGGTGTGGCTGGAGGAGGTGGTCACTGGGCTGTGCCTTTGGGGACTCTATCCTGTCCCTGGTGAGCAGAGCTCTCTCTGCTTCCTGGTGCCACGTCCTGAGCTGCTCTCCTTCCGCCATTTTGTTCTGCCTCACCTTGGGCCAGAGCCATGGAGTCGGCCAGCCATGGACTGAAACTCTGGAACCAGGAGCCCTAAATAAACTTTTCCTCCTCAAAGTTCCTTTCATCAGATCTTAGTCATAGTGACCCAAAGTTGACTAAAACATGCAGTATGAGTCAGACACCAAAGTTACCTCCTTCTTCTCTCTTCCTTTCCCTTCCATGGATGCCAAACCTCCTGATAACAATTCTTGAAGGGATTCCCCTTGATTTCCAGAACTATATTTGCAGCCCTGTGGAAAATCCAGAGTCCGTCGATGTGCATTTCTACCCCTGGGCTCTCTATTCCGATGGGCTGGTCTCTTTTTCTGTCTTTACACTAATGTCATCGCGTCTTGATGACGTTTCTCTGTGCTGATTCTAGAAATCCAGCAGCTGCTGTCCTGCAAATTTGTTCCTCTGCTACCAAAGTGCTTTGACTCTCCTAGATCCTTGACATTTCCATAATGAATCTGAAGGGCCACTTGTCAATTTCTACCCACAGAAAGCCTCCTGGTATTTCTCGGAGGACGGCAGTGAACCTGCAGATCAATGCCCACAAAAATGCTCGTCCTAGCAACATCGAGTCTCCCCAAGAATCAAGGATATTCCCTGAGTGGCCTGAGTCGTCCTGATGGTCCCTGGGTGCTGAAGCACAGATTCCAATATACACACCTTATCGGATGCAACCGTAGTTCATATATTCACATACGAAATCAGCTTTCCACTATAGACACCTGATCGTCCATGGCCGAGAACTGGAAAGTGCCATGCTTGGAGATTTTCTTGAGAACTCAGAGCATTTGGGAAACTTCCCAGTCCTGAAACACTTTTTAACACTCTAATAACATCGTGGATTGCTCTTCTTGGAATTGAAATTCACTAGTAGCACAGCACACTGCACACTGAATATTATCTTAAAGATTCAATTTGCCATTAGATCAAGTCCTCTAAACGTTAAAAAGGGGTTCCGGCAGAATTGAAGATAAAGAATGATCAATGTAAGAGCCCAATTTGCATTCATCAAGAGCAGGCATTGTTTTTAATATTCCCACCCCACCTGCCTGCAGTCACCACCCAGTTAATCCATTCAAGTGGATTAATCCACTAGTTAGGTTGAAAGCTTCATAACCAAATTATTCCATCTCTGAAGATGGAATATTAAAATTTACACTTTGGAATATAATATATCTTTATTCATTTATACCATCCCCACTTTTGAGCATAAATTCAAGATTCTTGGGATAATCCATAAGTGTATTGATTATTAGATATTATTATTTAGATAAAACTCTTGGGATAATCCATAGATATATTTGTTATTAGATATTATTATTTAGATAAGACTCTTGGGATAATGCATAGATGTATTTATTATTAGATATTATTATTTAGATAAGACTCCTGGGATAATCCATAGATATATTTATTATTAGATATTATTATTTAGATAGTATTAGATATTATTAGTGTATAGATATTATTATTTATTGCATGATTATTGAATACAAAGAGGCTTACGTGTTGGTTGATGTGCCTTGTGTCTCATTAATTCTCCGCTCTAACTGTGCAAAATATCTACAACTATCGCCTTCCTGTACAAAGAAAATAAACCTGCTATGTTTAAGGTCAATAATCATACAGAACATTATGTATCTGTACATGAGAGCGTGCAGATGGGAAAAGTGCAAATAAATGAATTTTAAACGAAACACGGGCTTTAGTAATTTTTCTGTAAAGTGGTTCCTGAATTTCTGCCTAAAGTAGCTTTTAATCATACACTTTCAAAGAGCAAATCCACTCTGATCAACCAAACTAGCCAAACACGTTTTCCCAGGAAACACTCAAATATTGATTGGAAAGTGTAAAGAAACTTGCAGGAAAGCCAAGAATACGGTTCACTGCTTCACAGAGAAATTTTAATGAAAATCTCTTCTCATCCATAAACTCCAAGCGGTAACAAACTCCTAATTACAATCCAAGCTGCATCTGCTGTCTTATTAGACGGTGATGAACTGAAGGAAAGTTCTTTGAAGTCGGAGTTCTGAGAGACGAGATCACCCATTTAAATCACATTAATGCTTGCAAAAAAATAAAAATAAAGTAGAAATTCTGTGCACTCCGAAGCTCTCCTAAGAGAACAGAGCTCTAATAAAGTATTTGCATTGTACCTACCAAACGTTATCCCTTCCCTCTGCATCTGTGCCGTGGTGGGGATAGATCAGAAGTTTGTATCTTGTGACACAGACCCGGTGACTTAAAGCACTGCTCTTACAGGGCACATGTTAAAATTTGTAGAATTATAAAAAAAGGCTCTTTGAAGCATTTTGATGCTAAAATCATATTTAAAGAAGACAGGAGCAGCCTTGTTGACACAGGGATGTCCAGGTAGGTGGTGCAGAAAGATGGCTCCACACAGAGCAGGTTGCTCCTGGGCCATGGTCCCCAGCTGTAAGCACCTTGAAGGAATTGTGCGGTGCCCTGGTGGAAGGGCAGACGTCGGACACCGGGTGTGCTGAAGGACGGCTGTGCTGAACCACTTCCAGCCCAGGAGGTCACAGCCAGGCAAGCACAGACACGCAAGAGATGGACATGCAGTCCTGCAGGGACTTGTGGCCCCAGCCCCACAGCATCCGTGCTGGGCAGGTGGAAGTGGGACTGGAGGAAGGAACCGACCCAGAG